>PVJO010003304.1:0-125756 GCA_004026905.1 Hystrix cristata | reverse complement strand
TTCTTTCTTTCTTTCTTTCTGCCTTCCTTCCTTTCTCTTTCTTTCCTCCTTCCTTCCTTTCTTTCTTTCTTTCTTTCTTTCTTTCTTTCTTTCTTTCTTTCTTTCTTTCCTTCCTTCCTTCCTTCCTTCCTTCCTTCCTTCCTTCCTTCCTTCTTTGTATTGAGGATTGAGCTCAGGGCCTTGCACTTGCTACACAAGCACTCTACCATTGAGCTGCATGCCCAGGCTGAAGATACATTTTTTTTTTAATGTTCTTTCTTGAGTTTCTCTCTCCACACTTCCATAGATTTTTCTCTTTATTGTTGCCAAATGTCTCGAGAAGCTATATTGCCTTTAGAAGATTTCTTACAGATTTTCTCCTCCAAAGTGTTATCTTTTTTTTTTTAAATTTCCTAATATGAGTAGGATTGGAAGAGGAGTCTCATGTCTGACTTATTCTGCTTTGACTACAGATAATCGGATTTGGTAACTTCCATTTGTAACCCTGAGTGTAAAGGGCAGTCATAGTCTCAGAATTTGAATGCTCGGAAATTGTGCAGCCTGTCTTTACCAGTGAAGAAATTGTGATCCAGAGAATTTAAATTAATTTTTCAGGTTCAAATTGGTTAAAGATGTTTTTATGGCTCTTTGGAAAAAAGTAACTATGAATGAGGAATTAGGATTTATAAACAAAATTATAGAACCATATTTGTGGTGTCAAAGGATATTATAGAATGATTACTATCTGTATAAGTCATAGCCATAAGCACCCACATTGAAGGATTTTAGAAAATTAATGATAAAAATTATAGTTCTTCTTGTATGAGAAACATTCATTTTAAATCTATGTAAATTATGGTAAAAATTATCCACTAATTCGTTCTGGTTTTGGAAAAGTTGGAATGAGTTTAACAAATAACATGTCAGAAATGGTTCATGTGCTTTAGACACCGGGGACACATTTATTTGAATGCTCCTTTTTGAGTTTCTCTTTCCAAACTTTTGCAGATTTTCTGTTTTGGATTTTGAACAACAGGCTGACCTTTTCCCTGGAGAAATAGACCAGCTGGACAGCCAGAATCTGGAGGTTCCTGGCTCAGAATTAGCTGGGAGAGTTGTAGTTTTATTCAGTTGGTGAGAATTTGTATGGGGATGAAAACATCTTTTATCTGTCTTCCTTTTTTTAAAATCAACTATGTTATAGTTGCATTCATTCTAATTTCCCAAATGGTAAAACTACTTGATAATTTCACAAGCTTGATTATGACCCTAGTACAATATAGGTTAGGATACTAAAGGTGTCTTATAATTTAAAAAAATTTTTTTAAAATTTTTTACCAAGAACATGTATTGGTACATCGTATACATAATGATTATATTCAACATGGCTATTTTGTACCTGTACATGATACATCTTGGTTTTCCCCCCTCTTCCCCACCACTCCCTTCTGCTCCTCTCTTTCCCTATGTACAACAGGTTTAATTATATTTTTAGGATCTAAATATGGAAATGCTTTCTTCAGTTTTGGCCTGTGAACAAAGTAGAAAGATTTGCCGTGGTCTTGGAGTCATTGGGCTAACTCCTTTCTCTTTACACTATTATTTGAAACATCTTCCTGTTGATTACACTGAGTCTAATCTTGCTATTTTCATTGATGTTTAGTCTAGATATTGTTATGTCTCACTGTGTCTACCCACAGAGAGCACAACCACAGGTAGTGGGATGTTCACAAATTTTAAAATACTTTTTTGTTTTCTTTATTGAGTAAAAACTGATTAGTTTTTCTTATTACTGAACTAGGGAGGCAAACATATTATAAGAAACCAACTCTATAATGGAACTAAATATGAGTAAGAAGCCAATTTTATTCTCACAGAACCTAACTCTTATCTAAGGAGATGAGATGTGCATACCAGTAACCAGAATGACGATGACAGAGTGGGGCAGTGTCTCAGCAGTGTTGGAGATGCTGGACTTTCAGGGTCCAAATCCTTATTTACTGGTCACATATGAGGATGGAGAGAAGAGAACCTGTCTAAGGATGGTGTCGAGGTTTTGGGGATAGGTGACTAATTAACTGGTGGTGTTGCAGAAAAGAGGAGGAGCAAGTTTAAGGACGGAGGAAGAGCTTAGGTGTGAATCTTCTGAGGCTAAAGGACCTTTTGCTCATTCAGAGAGGCCTATGGGCAGTGGGCCTCTATACCGATCTATTTTCTACTTATGTGAAAGGCAGTGTATGAAAGCTTGGAACATGGGTTCAACAGTATTCCGGATCAGTACCACTTCAGACTTCATCACCTGCCACAAAAATGAAAGATGCATACGCTTTATTCCCCCATGCAGGTGACTTGGAAGCGCCTTCTAACTTGGTTCTTTCTGAGCGCACTCACCGTTCCTTTAGAGTGAGCTGGACGCCTCCTTCTGACAGCGTGGACAGATACAAGGTGGAATACTACCCTGTGTCAGGAGGGAAACGCCAAGAAGTGAGTAGACAGCACCTCTGCCCACTCTGTTCCTGCACTGAGACAGGGTCCTCCTCACTAGGGCTGCGGGCAAGAGGGCTGTGGGGAGGGCAGAACTTTAAAGGGGAAGAGCTTTGCTATGTGCTTACAGTTTCTAAGAATTGCTGGGTCTCAGTATGAGTTTTTAAAATGTAAAATTAATTTTAGGATACTGATTTGTTCATGAGTTTGTCCTAGAATCCTAGATTTGCCAATGGATATTAAAGATGATCTAGTTCTACCCATTCATTTTACAAATAAAGAAACAACAGCTGGATAAATAAATTATGAGAATTGTCCAACACCTGGTAGTTTCCAAAAAAGAATGACAGTGGCCCCATTGGAATATAATTTATAAGCTCAGTGCAGTGAACTGGTTTGTAAATATAATCGAAAAGGGGAATCGATCATATCATGTATTGCTGTTATTTGTTACCCCTCCCAGTTTTATGTGAGTCGGCTGGAAACCAGCACAGTGCTGAAAGAGCTGAAACCCGAAACTGAGTACGTTGTGAATGTGTTTTCTGTGGTGGAAGATGAATACAGCGAGCCTCTGAAGGGCACAGAAAAAACTTGTAAGTCAGATTAAATGCACACATGCACACACACACATCTTCTTACTCTTTTATTTTCCAAGAGAAAAAGGTGATGGCCTGTGTGGGATTTTTGCCAACCTTTGAAATCACGTCTCAATTCAATGTCTATTTGACGAATATTTGCCAAGTGCCTTCTTTGTGTAAGTGCTCAATAAACGCCTGGCGGTCACCCGGGCTTGCTGGCTGCTCCTGCCCCCGGCACCCTACTGTTGGAGTGGGTGGCCACGGCCAGAATTTAGTGGAGAGACACCTTTAAACAGCATTGTCACTTCTTAGAGTCTTGGGACTTGGAACTTTCAAGAAAATCTCTTAAAATTCAGATACACGTTTGAAGAGAATAAAACTTTAGCCCTTACGCCCGTCGTTATACAGGGACATTTTCCTGGTCTCTAAGCACAGTACCCGGAAATATACAGGCAGGAGGGGCCCGTGTGAGGAAGAGCGCTGTATGGTGACCGGCGGCCCCGCTGCTGGCCCGCGCTCCCTGTTGGCACCGCTGTCTGGCTCCGGCCTGGACTCTGAGTGGATCTCTCACAGGAGATGCTCACTGCTCCGCTTCCTGGTGGCATGAAAAAGCTGTTTCCCTCTTCTGGTTTCTGGGCTGGCGCCTGGAGGAAGAAGGGCAGCCACTTACAGAGGAGGGCGCACCAAGAGCAGGTTGGGCTGACTGCTCGGTTCCTCAGTGCTTGTCTCTTCTACCTCCTAGTGTCAGACCACAGCAGATGGGAAGTGACGTATTTTTGTAACTGGCAGGATGGATGCGATAATTCCTTAAAACTTTAAAATCGGTCTTTGAACTAAAAATAATCGAAAATTATACGGATATTAAGTGATGAAGAGATTGTAAGCTTTTTAATGTGCTTCATCAGCTTGTCTTCAAAAAAACCCTATGCACACCCCTAAGTTCTAGTTATTAATGTATAATACTGTCTTTTAAATGTATTTTTTCCATAAAGATGAAATTAAGTGTTGATTACTTCTGTCTGAAGTTCTATTTATGACTGAAGAGTAAAAATAGGCCACCTAATAATTTTCCAAAAAAGAAATTAAAGTCTCAGGAATTGTCATCTGTTTTGGCTTTCACGTGGACCCACAGGAATGCCATCTGAACTGTAATTATTTCCCCTCTGTGTAATAGTTGTCACATGAAGTCTCAAGTATTAAGTGTAATGAATAATAAGATGGTTTTTTGGGGTGGGAGAGGAAGGATTATATTAACTCTCACTGATTTCTCCTGCAACCCATTCTCTATTGCGCATATGCAAATACAAATAAAGTAGGAAACAACAGTTAAAAAATAAGTAGAACGAAGAGAATTGGACTAATGTCCACCTTTATATTTTGACAGTGCCAGTCCCTGTAGTCAGCCTGAATATTTATGATGTTGGCCCCACCACCATGCGTGTTCAGTGGCAGCCTGTGGGAGGGGCTACTGGCTACACCTTGTCATACCAACCCACCGAGGCCACCAGACCAGCAAAACCCAAAGAGGTGAGAGGTGCTTGTTGCTTTACCTTCGGGACTTCCTGAGACCTCGCAGGTTCACAGTTGCCATTAGACTTCGATTACTGAGAACTAGTTTGTAACTTTACTGACAAACAGAAAAATAGAAAATTAGGTTTGTGGCCTGCCTGCAACACATGTTAGAAAACACTGGCATGAAAAGAGAAATGTAATTCTTGTAAAAGAAAAAGAAAATTATGTTGTAGCTTAGTGGTTACCGAAAGGCTTCAGTTAGATGTCCCAGCAAGTGGCAGCATTTGGTCTGAATGTCTTATTTCTGTTTGGCATTGCCACATGCAGATGCGTGTGGGGCCCACAGTGAACGATGTGCAGCTGACTGACCTCCTTCCCAATACTGAGTATGAAGTCACCGTCCAGGCGGTCCTGCATGACCTCACTAGCGAGCCCGTCACTGCTCGGGAAGTCACCTGTAAGATGCCGCTGGTTGTCCTTCCCTGCTTCTTGCTCTAACCCTAACACTCGTTAGAATATTTCTTTCACTTGATGCTAACAATAATTAGATAATTCATGCATAAGTTACAGAGTTACTGCTTTTCACAATTTAATTTGAAAGTAAACATCTTAATTGTCACGGCAGCATTTTAAATTGATTCTAGAATGTGCATTTTTTCACATTTATCATACTGGGATGTGTTTTACAATCAATAGTGTCTTACTCTTGCTGTCGGCAAGGTGTCAGTCAAGGTATAGAACATGAGAGAATGGTGCACCTTACTCGTGATGTTGTTGAGGAGCCATAAAATGTGTAGGTAGGGTTGATGAGAATAATGATATTGGGTGAGTGTGATTTTCGAGGGAGACATTCAGGTTTTAAGATCAAGGTATTCCAGGTTCTTGTTGAAGTAGAAGGTCTGTGGGACATATGAATATCTGTTTCAACTAAGTGGATGAATCAGTTTGCCCAATCCCTGACTGTATTGACTACCTCTTATTTGACTGTTATGGGCTGGGTGCTGGAAGTATGCCACTAAATAACACAAAGCGGTGTGGACTTCTTTAGGTCTTGCTCCTCTGTCTGTGTGTCAGTCCCTTACCCTTCCGAGTTATATCTGAACATTCAGGTACTTTTTCTTAAAAGTGACGGTGGTGGGATTTTACCTAGCTGGCATTTTGTTTCATACTTGGAGAGGTGCACATTCTGGGATGAACGGCTGGGCAAAACTTCCAAATTTCTGTGTTTCCAAGACATTAAGAAGATGAAAGGAATTTCAAGGGGAAAAGGAATATGAGGAGGCATAAGGATGATGGGGCAGATAAGAGCAAGAGCCCCTGTAGTGTAAATTCATTGAAAACAAGTAAATATTTATTAATCATCTTTTATAGGTTAGTCCTTGTCCAGAGCTGGTTGTACTGTGGAAATGGGGTAATGGCCAATGGGGAGAGTGGGGAGTCAGCCCAGATTGGAGATAGTGTTCTAAGAGTGCCAAGAGAGAAAACTGAGATTTGTAGTGGGATGAAAGACAAACGAGGTCACAGATTTGGGCATGACTCTGGAGTGTGGGGAGGGAGGAAGGAGAGCAGAGAAAGATGAAGAGAGACAGGAGCATTGAAGGGTGGAGGTTCAGGAACATGGAGGTGAAAGTAGGATTCAGGAGAGGTGGGCAAAGATGGAATGAGAGAGCAGGGAAATGGTCAAGTGGGCAGCCAGAGGAGGTGCCTACACTCACATAGCAAGCCAGTTTTCTCATTGTCCTTCTCCTTATATTTTTTAAAATTTATTTTATTTTAACGGTACATTTTAGATGTCCATAGTGATAACACTCATCATAGGGGATTTGTACTTGTACATGATATCTCTTGTTGCTTCTTTTTTTTTTTCCCATTCCCCTCCCCTCCCTTCACCCCCTCCTCCCTCCTTGTTTACAAAAGCTTTGTTTCCATTTTTTTCCTTCCATTTCTAATTTCTCTTGTCCCTCCGTTCCTTTCCCCCTCCCCTTCACTTGTTCCCTTTCCCATTTGGACATTTAGTTCTACCTATTCTATCTTCTAACAGATTTAGTGTTTCTGTTTTAATATTTAGATCTTGGATCCACTTTGTTTTTAGCTTAGTGCACGGGGAAAGATACGGGGCTAGTTGTAACCTTCAGGATGTAGAGAGCCAGTTTTTCCAGCACCACTTATTAAAGAGACTGTCTTTCTTCCAGTGAGGTTGTTTGGCCCCTTTGTCAAAGATAAGGTGACTGAGAGTGTTTGGACATGTATCTTCATCTTCTAATCTGTTCCATTGGTCCTGGGGTCTGTTTTTGTGCCAGTACCATGCTGTTTTTATTACAGTAGCTTTGTAATATAGTTTTAGATCAGGGATTGTGATGGCCCCTGCTTTGCTTTTGTTGCCCAGAATTACTTTTGCTATTCTAGGTTTCTTTTGGTTCCAAATGAATTTTAGGATTGTTTTCTCTAATTCTGTGAGGTATGCTGTTGGTAAATTAATTGGAATTGGTCCTCCTCCTTATTATTAAGACAAATGTTTGCTTGATTTGGTAAAATTTATCTTGGATTTTCTTCTAACCATTTAGTCTCAGTGACTTTCTGTAGAATCTTACTGGGTGCTTAATGTTGTCCCATCTTTATCCTTCACTATTGTAACCTTTTTTGTTAAAATCACATTCTTAAGGGAGAGTAACTCTATTGATTTTGTTTGCTATCTTAACTCCTTTAATTATCTGATGAAGAAATATAAGCTGTACATTTATGATGAGCCATATTTATTATAACTGAATAGCATGTTGTCTAAAAATGGAGAATTAGCATGTAGATGAGAAGTCAGTGTTGTGATAAAAATATATCTCAAACCAGCTAAAATGAAGCCCACGAATCTGTATAATTAGTAGGTACTAATAAGAAGTATATATTCTATCTTCAAAAAGCCTACTTAAGAAGAATTTAGCCCTATCTAGTGGGTCACAGTAGCTTTATCATCATAATCCTTTTTCACTTCCTTTGTTGGACACCTTTAAATTTTCTTCACATTGGAAGCGTGTGTGGATGCTTTGAGCTGTGCGGTTGAGAGCACGTCTGGATCTAATGTCGCCTCCCTTTCCAGTGCCGTTACCCAAACCTCAGGACGTGAGGCTCAGAGACGTGACTCACAGCACCATGAACATCTTGTGGGAACCTGTGCTTGGAAAAGTGCGCAAATACATTGTCCGATACAAAACACCAGAAGAGGACTTCAAAGAGGTAGGTCGAAGTTTACAGAAAATATGGAAATTTTTATCTTCCTAGAAGGCTTAGTACAATGACTTTATCAAGTATAGATGATAACAGGTTTTGAATACTTGCCATTTTATTAATATAAGGTAGAAAACTTGTGATATTAATAAAGCACTTTTTGAAAATCAGTAATATATTGGACTCCCTTGGATATAACTTAGAAATGTTTTGCTATTAATTGTTTTGATATTAATTGTTTGCTATTAATTGCTATTAATTGTTTTGATATTAATTTAAAAAACATTGTCCCTTAGTAGATAAATAGTTACAGATCTAAACGGTATTTCCTTCTCATTCATATATCTTAGATGGTATTCTCCAGTCAGTCAATGACCAAAAAATGCCATAATGTTTCTAAAAATAAAAGGTAGCAAGAGGATGTAACAAAGGAAAGGGGGAGTTTCTCAGACAGCAGGCAGACAGGACAGTTGAGCAGGATGGAGAGAAGGGAGGGACATGTTAGAAGAGTGTCCTTTGGGAGTGAACATTTTTGAGATGATATTGGGAGGGAAAACTCTTTCCCAATAACCTGATTCAAAGTGGGAGCAAATTGAGGGGGCCTCACTGGTGAATAGGTTTAAAACTTGAGTGTGCTTGAGGGAGCATTAATATCAGAATCTCAGAGCATTTAGGAACATAGAAATTGTTCCTGTGAACATCCAGTCATTTGTACAAGCTGGTCATTTATAGATGACACAAAAGCTAACTTGTACTTATTCGTTCTGGCTTTCCATTTCAAAAGGGGTAGGGGGGCAGTGGGTCTTGAAAGGTTCTAGTACATAGCAAATAAGATTATGCCTAGGAGACTATTTCAGAAAGAAATACTATGAAGAGATACAGGCGAAAAGTGGTTAATTTAAATATTTTGTAAACATTTAAATTGAGTCCAGTTTCTGGATTAATAAGTAATACAGCTTTTATTGTGTTATAATTCCCATGTTCTTGTGCTGAGAGGTAAATGAGAGAGCTGCCAAAATGGAAAACTTTGTGAAAATAGTTGCACTGCTCTGTTACTATCTCAGGTGGAGGTGGACAGGTCTCGGGCCAGTACCTCCCTCAGAGAGCTCCAGTCCCAAACCCTGTACACAGTCAGCGTTTCTGCAGTGTATGACGAGGGGGAGTCTCCGCCGGTGACAGCTCAGGACACCACCCGTGAGTTGTGTCCCTGCCTTATGAGACTTGAGAAGCAGCGCTTTGCACACGTGTGTAATTCAACTTACAAGGCATTTCATTTCTTAGTGTTCATTTTGTCAGTATTTAACAGTGCCTGGGTTCGTAAGTTGCCTTTTTATTTATTTTCTTCATAACAAAGGGCCCTATTTTCTTTTTTAAAATTTTTATTTATTTATTTACGTATTCATTTATTTTTATTTTACTGGTACATTTTAGATGTACATAGTGATAACATTCATCATAGGGGATTTGTACCTGTACATGCTATATTTTGGTGCTTCTTTTTTTCCCATTCCCCTCTACTCCCTTCACCCCCTCCTCCCTCCCTATTTACAAAAGCTTTGTTTCCATTTTTTCCTTCTATTCCTTATTTCTCTTGTCCCTCTGTTCCTTTCCCCGCAAAGGGTCATATTTTCTGTTTTTGTATCTTTTTATGATAGTATCAGCAGCCTCCACTAATTCATTGTACCACTTAGCAGGTGTGTGTGTGTTTGTGGGTGCGCACGTGTGTGTGTGCAAGCACCTGTGCACAGCAAGGTGGAGAGCAAAGCATGTTTTTGACAAATGCTGCATATTTTCTTTGCTCTGGGAAGGATGAATTCGTCACCAGATACATTTTGAAATCTCACCATATGTAAAGCGCTATCAGGATGAGAAGAGGTAACCCTCTTTTCCCTCAGCAGATCACGAGTTAGTGGTGGAGATAAAAAAGTTAACTAAGACCGTGTGGGTCATGTCAGAAAGGGCAGGCAAGGAGTGATGGCCTTGCCCAGAGGCAGCAGTGACTGGGCAGCCTGCAGGAGACTCTCCTCCCCGCTCTTCTCTGCTGTAGTTTCTGTGGATGTTGGGGCTCTCCCTCTTGGTGTTTCTATAGCGTTTAACTTAATTATTAAATTGTCTGCTGGCCTTTTTAGCAGCTATCCTATTTCCCTCTGCTCCCTTAGGGAAAGTGGAAATGTTCATTTTAATGCATTTTGCATCTTTAGGGCTGGCACATAATTACTTAATGCAGCCCTCAGTATATCACCATCTAATCCGGTGATCAAATCATGAGAACCTAAACTACAGGTATAAAAATTGAAGTCTAGTGCAGCAGGGTTCCAAACAAAAACAGTGGGAGCCATAAGCATCGTTTAAACTTTTCCAGAATCCAAATTAAGAAAGGTAAAAGGAGCAGAAGAAATTAATTTTAGTAATATGTTTCATTCTACCCCACAGATCCAAAGTATCATTCCAGCATGTTTCAGAATGACTTTTAATGGGATATTTCACTTTTTTCCTTTAATAATTGTTTGAAATGCAGCGTTTATTTTGCATTTGTAGCACATCTCAATTCAGACTTAGCCACCTGTGCTGTGCTCAGTGGCCTGCGTGGCTGCGGCTACCTTGCTGGAGCTGGGAAGTGTAAGTGACACTCTCGGCTCCTCCAGGGATCTAGTGGCAGGCCTGCTCCTCAGCGTCTTCTTTTGTGTGCAACTGCCTGTACTTGATTGAGGCACTTGTCAGCCGGTTCCTTCCTTCAGTCATTTCCACTTTTCTCTTTTTGACTTTGCTGTTTCCTACCATGTGAGATTTCTTAGTGGTCTTTCACTTGCCCAGCTAGTCTTTGCCTGGTAAGGACCACAGCCGGAGGTGAGAATTGGTGCAGATGGGCTGACTGACACTTCATTTAAGCACAAAAGGCAGAGAGAAAAAGAAGTCAGGGCAAAAGCTGGCCAAATAGGCACTTCAGCAGACTAGATTAATAGTCTCAATCCGTGTCTTCTAGCCTTAAGATTTTCAAATAAATTTCGGGTCGACACAAAGTGGGTCCTTCGTAGTTGGCTTGCTTTGCTGTCACACTCGTGGAAACGGCGTCGCTCTGTTTATCCCCGTGGCACTTTCCATTGCAGTTACTAGAAACACGCTTTTGATGAATTCGGGTTTTATGCAGTTGGCTTTGCTTCCCAGGAGGTAGGGAAGCAGTTGACAATGAGAGCACACTGCGGCAGACGCTCGGTCGGAGGCGGGGCGCTGAGGTGGACCTCACAAACCATCTGGGCCTCTAGGCTTCCTGGTCACTGGAGCGTGTCAGTTCGGTAATCATTAGGGGAAAGCTTGTGCTTGGGTTGCCTAGATCACATCATGTTCTAGCCCTCCCGTGGTGACACTCCTGGGTTAGAATTCACCGTGTGTGTGGGCAAGTTTGTTCTAATCCAATGGGAAAGTGTAAGAAGTTAGTGCTATTTAATACAAAGTATGCATCTCAGTTTTGAACTGCAGTGATACGTGCATTTTAAAAAATAAAATGAAACTGTTTCTTTTGGGTATTAGACCAAAACATTGGAATAATGAATGAATACACATTTTCTCGAGGATCATCTCAAAGCGGGTTACAGTAGCATGTGTCGTTTGTGATGTTCTGGGGTAACTCAGGGATGATGTGTGTCTCCGGGGTCACTGAGGGACTGGCAGAGTCTCTGAACTCTGGGATAGTGCGTGCCGGAATTTGTGCTTTGTGTATTGCTGTTTCACTAGATTCTCAAAGAGTTAGAGACACTGAGATAGAGAGTCTTACTGAGTGGTATCTTCAAAAATATCAATCATTTTAGTAGAATATCAGCAATAATCTGCGATGCTCACACAGTCCTTGCTTTAAGGTACATTTATTTTTCAAGGAAATGAGTTTGGTTCTAAGCCATGTATTCAATTTTCTGTGTCCATTAAAATAAAACAAAGTGATTTTTATTATAATTAAATTTGTAGCTCATGCTCAAAAACTTAGCCCTGACTTTTCTTACGACAGAACCTGTTCCAGCCCCAACAAACCTGAGGCTGACCGAAGTGACACCAGAGAGTTTCAGAGGCACCTGGGATCATGGAGCTTCCGATGTGTCTCTCTACAGAGTAACCGTGGCACCTATGGGCAGCTCAGATAAGATGGAGGTAGTGCTGTCTGTCTGTCTGTCTGTGTCTCTCTGTCTCCCCTTTAGTCATAGGGACGCTTGTTTGAAGTACTCATTTCTTCCGTTGCCAGATAAGCATTCTTTCCTACTTACAGCTAAAAGCATGCTTCAAAACAGAACAAACATGGGTCTAAATGATGTCAACAAAACTCTGTAGAGTGTGTCTGGTACCGATGCAGACTTAATTTCGGGTGGGTATGTTTTTGTCCTCTCTCCCTAAGGTCATGCTAAATGGAGATGAAAATACCTTGGTGTTTGAAAACCTGAACCCCAACACTCTCTACGAGGTTTCTGTGACTGCCATCTACCCCGACGAGTCGGAGAGCGAGGACCTGGTGGGCAGCGAGCGCACACGTGGGTGTTTAGCTGTTGTAAAGTTAATGGGAAATAATAGAGCTACAGCTGCATTAGTAATGTTTCCTCAAATTCTATTTTCTTTTAGTGCGTTTGATACCCTTAACAACACAAGGTAAGAATTTAATTTGCTCAGGTGTTGGGATGAACAAATAATAAATAGTACCCTAAAAGACATTATTTTTTAACCTTGAAGTGTTTTTTGGAGCCTCTTTTAAATAGGCTTTTCTTGAAAAAACTTGTTTTTGCTACTTCTTTTTGAGAAATGTATTAATTAGTCAGTTTCAGCAGCTGTGACAAAATTTCAAGTTGGATGACTTAAACAACAGAAAGTTATATTCTCGTAATTCCAGAGACCGGGAAATCTAAGATCATAACCAATTCTGTTCCTGGTGAGGAGGACAATTCTGTCTCCTGGCTTGTAGACATCTGTCTTTTTGCTGAATCGTCACATGGCAAAGGGGGAGAAAAAGAGCTCTCTCCTGTCTTCTCTTAACATAAGGGCTAATTCCATTATGAAGACTCCACTCTCCTGACTTCTTTGATCCTCAGGGGCCCCTTTACAAATACCCTCACATTGGGGGTTCATGCTTCAACACGCGTGAAGACCAGGTTTGGGTGACTTGAACATTCAGTCTATACCAATTAGTCATTTAAGATTCAATAACCATCTTTATTATGGACTCAAAGTTAATTATCAACCCAGAAGAACACGACTCCTGATTTCTTTGGGAACTGTGCATATTTTGACTGGTGGGAGGAGTGGGGGTTGCTCTGTGAGCTTACTGTGTTTTCAACAATCCTCTTTCAGCTCCCAAAAGTGGCCCACGGAACCTTCAGGTGTACAATGCCACATCTAACAGCCTGACTGTGAAGTGGGATCCTGCTAGTGGTCGTGTGCAGAAATACAGAATCACTTATCAGCCTGCAGCAGGAGAAGGCAGTGAACAAATGGTAATTTGTTTTGTAAACATTGTAACTTGAAGGAGTTCTATCCATTCTTCTTCACACTCCTTTCACCTTCTTGTTCAGTTCATCATACTTAATTTCCCAGGGGTCCACGATTCCCTGTATTGAATGGCTTCATTCAACATTAGCAGGCCCCCATGTTAGGTGTGGTCACGGAGACCCAGAGGGTATTCTCACGGGAGATGATAGTTCTCTTCTTAATAACCTCAAAGGACCAGGCACGCACCTCAGTACATTCACAGTTCCCTTAAAAATGAGTAGTGCTGCATCAGCCATGAAGGTGTTTAGATAGTTTTGAGTCCATGTAAATATTTAGTCCATCTCTTTTAAGCACCAAAATTTTTTTTTTCTGTGTCTTATTTTTTCTGATTTTGCATGTCATAGAGTCTGTCCTAGATCTGGTGTTTCTAGGTATGGAAGTCCTTTCGTGTAATTCAAAATACTTATCATTTTATATTATCTAAATGGAAGTACCCCAGAAAGAGGATAGAACTGTAAACTCAGCTATCACCTTTTATATCTTCCCATCCTTTATTTAATAACACCTTTGTCCATTTACCTTGCTTTACCTTTTGTGAACTGTGTGACTACAAATGCATTTAGTATCTTAGGTCAGGAAGTACCATGATTTTTACACAGATAGGTTTATACTTTCCAATTTACTTCAGAGCTTTCCTGGGTTTTTTGGGGGTGTGGGTAATATTTCACTATACAAACTTAGAGCGATGTGAGTTTTTAACCTTTAATCATCACCTGTGCTGAGCTCAAGCGAATGTTTCACACCACTTACCAGCGTAGAGGTGCCAGCAGATGTTGAGGCTGACAGTGGTTTAACATTCTCTGATTCTATCTAGTCAATGGGCTGAGCTGGATCAAAAACCCTCCCAGCCTATTTTAATGCTGGTTCATGAAATAATCAAAGCAGCAAATCACTAATGCTGGAATTATTTTGGAGAATTGAATGGGAGAAATTGAAGACATCCCTCTTAGTCATAAGACTAGTTCTCTTTATATGCTTTCAGGTTTGTTATGTAAGAAAACTTTATGAAAGCAGCTTGTATTGATATTGATATTTTTCTCCTATTACCTCCGATATTAAATTTTTTGAAATTAGTCATTGTAGTTCAAATTGCTCATAATGAGGATCACTACAGTGATTCACCAAGGTTTTTTCTGGAATCCAGATTGCAGGGTGGATGGGTGCTAAGTTGGAAACATCTGGTCTACCCTGGCACATCCAGCCATCTCCGTGTGTGCTCACGAGGGGCAGCCTGCCATTTTCATATGATATTAATTAGTAAGGCATAAACATCTGAATTCGGTAGACTGTTAACAAATCGTACAAATTTTCTTTCAACAAGATAGCTAGATGGCCTTAAGCAATGAATAAGAAACTTCAAACTCCATAATTGGAGCAAATTGAAAAGCTTCATACCATGAGGCTAGTCTCGTGGAGACCCCTGGGGACCCCTGTCTGAGAGCGGCTTGGCAAAGAGTCCCGTCACATCGTTTACACAGCTAGAGTGGCAGTGTTTGCGGGAAACACCAAGAGCTTTAGATCTTTTGCTGAATCATTTAAATGTGTTTCTAAAGCAAATAAAAAACATCTGTAAAAAAGTAAGAATAATACTGAATGGTGTGGGGCCTCCAAAATTAGGCAGTTCTTTGGTATCTTAAGGTCCCTTTGTAGCTCACTTATGATTAATGCCCCTTTTTTGGGAAGAGTTCTGTGAAATGTATTTTGGATGAAATTTTGCAGCTCTGGCAGCTAGCAAGTCAAAATATCTTTTTGAGGTCACCAGTTTAAAGCTTGGGATCCTTTTTATGATTCGAGTGCATACTTTACATTTAAAATTATTCCATGAGATGTATTTTAAACTTTGTCCACGGCACGTGATTCCAGAACTTGGCAAGGGTCTCAAGTACAAAGAGCTCCTCTGCACAAAGAGCTTTTACTACCACCCAATCAGGGAAGTGGCAGTAAGAAGGCTAAAGTTTACTAAGACCTATTTTATCAAGATCACAGTAGGAGGACGGCAGAACAGTGTGGTGGTGCAGAAACTGAAGCCCGACACTCCATACACATTCACGGTGTCTTCTTTGTACCCGGATGGGGAAGGAGGCCGAATGACAGGAAGAGGCAAGACCAGTAAGTGAAACCAGAGTCCCTGCTGCTCCTTCAATAACTGCCATTGTCTTTATCCAAAAACACTGGGCTGACCCAAAGTTTTATTAATCTTTTAAAATTCATTTAAAAAATGATGTTCATAGTTTTAACATCCTTGCTTGAAAAATATCTGTTTCTTTTTGTGAAGAAGGATGTATGACTTTCTAGGATAAAAAAGTGTGCAGGGGCCCAGATGTCTCGTGGATAAATAAGACATAGGCACCGAAACAATGTAAACCTTTTTATTCACAACTTGAACAAATGTTTGTGCTGTGTCTGCTGTGTTCCACGGTGCCTCAGAGATATGACTTAGTGTGGGTTTCAGGTGTGCCTGGATTCCAGGGCCATGCTGTGATGTGACGTTTGTGTTTCTCAGAACCTCTGACTACTGTGAGGAACCTGCGGGTGTACGATCCCTCCACCAGCACCCTGAGTGTTCGCTGGGACCACGCAGAGGGAAACCCTCGCAAGTACAAGCTCTTCTATGTACCAGCAGCGGGCGGTGCAGAGGAACTGGTAATTATTTCCAGCAGCAAGAGTTGCTAGCTGGTTTAAAGTGTGTCTGAGTGGTTTAAAAGTGGACATGAAGAAATTAACTAACTCACTTTAGAACCACAGGACTACGACGGAGGGTAGAGTTGCCACTTTAGAGCTCGGCAAGTGGGAGGCTGTGGGATTGGGAGTAGGGAAGAAGCAATTCTTTCAGGAAGTTAGGGAGATCTTCATCTGCTCTTCACAAATCTTTAGAGCAGTTCACAGTTCAAGTTTTGCAAATCAAATGTTTTATGTGTATTATACTTTTAGGTGCCTATCCCTGGAAATACCAATTATGCCATCCTTAGGAATCTGCAGCCAGATACCCCGTACACTATTACTGTTGTGCCTGTTTATCCCGAAGGTGATGGGGGACGCACATCGGATACTGGAAGGACATGTAAGCAAAAATTAGAAAAGCTGATATTTCATCAAAAATTTTGCTTTTCATTATAAAAGCCACATAGGCCCGCTAAAGAAAATTGAGAGAATTCAGAACGATAAAATTAAAAACATAAACATTACCCATAGTTCACCTTTCACATGCCACCAACTGTTAATGCCTTAATATATGAAATAAGCAATCTATAATGATGTTCTTTTGAAATGATAATTTCAGCATTTGTAATTGTATGTATACTCATCAGTATGCTACTTCCGTTATTCTCTCTCACTGACAGTAATCCACTGAGTCCTGTGTTGTGCCCTGTACATTTGTGTCAAGGCCTGGTTTGGGTTTGGCATCCATAATGTAAGCTGCTGCAATCTCTCTGTCATAGCACTGGACTGCACACTGCTCTGGCTCTTAATGAAGTGCTTCTGAGGCTAGAAATCTGTGTGCTTTTATTTGCCACTAATATCTTAAGAAATCAATTTCTGATGGTTTTACTATTCTTTGTAGTATTGCTTGAAGGCTTTTGTGCATACTTACAAGTATTTCTTTGGCTCTAAAGATATATTTGCTGATGGCTAAAAGGAGGCCGGCATGGATGGCTTCTTTTGGAAAAAGATTAATGTTCTTGGCCTGGAGTTATGTTATTGCCTAAACTGGAGTTTGGGCTTAGTACATGGATTTCATTTGTAGGTTTTTCTAAGTCCCTATTGAGTCAGTTAATTGGGAACTGGATGTTTCGTATTTTCTTCCTTTTTGTCTTTCTGTTAGTCACAGAAGGCACTGAGTAGCTATTTGTTGAATGAAGCAGGAATGAGCGAAGGGATACATAGCTGAACCAGTGTGGCACATGGACCTCATAGCTTTTATCAGATTTGCCTTCGAAGGCAGACCATAGAACTTCCCTCTCTCCATTACCTACTCTGGAAATGGAAACTCTTCTTCTGGGTTTCTTTCCCACATCCTGTGTCCCTTTGCACCAGCCCAGTTCTCCTTGTTAAGCTGGCTTGTTGTTATTGAAAACAGTGTTGCTTCTGCACAGACAGAGGCCGTAGTTGGTGAATTGACCACGTTTGGGTTGGGAGAGTTTTAATATGTTTTTGTGCGTGCATAATCAGAGGCTTGAAGAAGATGGTGTCTAAGGCTGTTACAGAGTACAAGTTGTAGAGATGTGACGAGAGCTTGACATCCAGAAGTAAACTTAAGAAATAGACACTGAGTTTCATTTCCTCAGTGGTGAGGGGCCTGGCAAGGAACATTGAAGTGTACAACCCCACGCCCAACAGCCTCGATGTGCACTGGGACTCTGCGCCTGGGCCTGTGCTGCAGTACCGCATCGTGTATTCACCTGCCGATGGGACGAGGCCCTCAGAGTCTGTAAGTCATTTTGTTATCTTAGAGCTTGGCAGAAGACTTTTGTAGATTCTGTGGTGGGTTTGCTGCAAGGACTGGCTGGGACAGTACACCTGTGGTTGTTGTCACCCGAGGAGTGTAATTACGTTTCTGTCACGTTCGGTGGCCTGCGAGAATACAGCCACAGACACACCTGTGTGTGACACTTAAATGATTCTTAGGATGAGTTAAGGCAGGTGCCTTGTAAGTTTCCTTAGCAAAATAGAATGTTGGAAAATTCAAATTAGCTATTACAAGATAGAAATTTGTCATAGACGCAAATCACTGCCGGACTTTGTTAATATGGGCCTTAATTGCAAAGTACAAATTTTTTATTATGAAAATATATAAAAACTTGCCTTTACTGGCTCTTATTATGAAAATATATGAAAATTTGCCTTTACTGGCTCTTATAAATTGCAATCTATCTTCACTTCATAATACAATTCAGTTTTGTAGGAGATTAATAGTTTAGAAATCAGAAATCACTATGTGAATCACAATAGCATCCAGTACCTATGAGAAAATAAGTGTATAGATTAACTTACAAATCTGCAAAAATTGACAATGGTAATGAACAAAGAGAAGCAAATGATACACAATGTGTGTATCCTTTAAGAATATTGATCTTCATATCCTTGTGTGTGTTGGGACATGTTCAGGCAACTTACTCTTACCCAACCCATGGAATTGCTTTGTTTTTTCATGCAGAATCTTCCTCCTGGGTTTGGGCGTTTAGCTCAGTGGTAGAGCTCTTGTGCAAGTACAAGGCCCCAAGTTCGATCCCCAGCACTGCCCCCCAATCTTCCTGCTGCCAGTGTGACAACTCCCTTCTCTTAGGTGTGCCTAACTTTCAGGATCGTCTTTGGATAAATAACACGAGTTGTAGATGTTGCACTTGCAAATCTTTGTAATGAACATAAATGGAAGACAGTTGAAGCATCAAAAGCTCAACGATAAACTCACAGTTTTAGAAAGGGAATTTTTGAGGATAAATTTGATCTAATAGTGCGGCCTCAGTGGACCTTATGGGGACACATTTGGCTTCTGATGTGTCTGGGACCAGCTTTTTATTAGAAATACTGTGCTGACTTCCTGAAGACAGAGTAAGCATTCGGGCTGTCGTCAGGCAGAATGTGGCATTTTCTCACCCTGCAGATCGTGGTGCCGGCAAACATCCGCAAGGTGCAGCTGGAGCGGCTGACTCCAGACACGGTCTATTCTGTAAACATCGTGGCTCTCTACTCAGACGGAGAGGGGCTGCCCAGCCCCAGCCAAGGCCGGACACGTGAGGCAGCCTTGCTTTCTCCGCCTGTTCCCCAGTCACGCGGTCAGGGCTTCCCCTGCAAGTGAGGAGTGGGTGGTCAGTAAGGGATGTTGACAGTTTCTTCCCTTCCCGGTCATACTCTGGGCAAACGCTGTGGCTCCACAACTGTTTTTTGGGCTGAGTGAGCTCCATGCAGTCATTTTTTATCTGACACCTGAGTTAAGGAGAGCTTTCCTCCCTTCTCCTCAACAAATGGGCACTTGGAAGAGTAGAAGCCTGGTTTTGGTTTCATTTAGCTGGTGTGGTTGTAGAGGGTTAAAACAATCTCCTTCTTGTCCAGTCTGTACAGTTGGGTTCAAACCTAACTCTGTGCCACAGAAAGTCCATCATGTCACTGCAGCTTGGAAATGCAGTATTTTGTACATTTCTGGCTTCACATTAACCACTTAACAGTTTACCCTGAGCGTCACTCCGGTGGCGCCTATGTGTGTGTGCTGACTGTCCTGAGCATCTCTCCGGCAGGTGTCATTTCAACCAGTCGATTCTTTTTCTGGGGGAAGAGGGCAGAATTTTGCCATGTAGTTCAGCCTGGCCTTGAACTCGCTATATAGCCCAGGCTGGCCTCGAACTGGACGCAATCCTCCTGCCTCAGTCTCCTGAGTGCTGGGGTTACCATGCCCGGCAACCAGCTGATTCTTGTATTGAATACATTTAATAAAATTTCCATTTTTATATTTCCCATTATCTTATAAAAATTAATGAAAAAATATGCAAATTTTGATCACCCTGTATTTAAATAATTGGACTGGTAAGTGATCTAAACCACAGAAGCTGTGTATTTTATCAGGAGTGATTAACCAGCTTCACAAATGGTAGAATACCTGTAAGCATCTGACCTGTGTAATGCTACAATGCAGGCAACAAACGCTGCTGTATTTTATTATTTAGTTCCACGCAGTGGACCAAGGAATATTAGAGTTTTTGATGAGACAACCAATACCCTCTCTGTGAGCTGGGATCATGCCGATGGGCCAGTTCAGCAATACAGGATCATTTATTCTACCACTGTGGGGGATCCGATTGATGAATATGTAAGTATCTAACTCACTTACTGGCACGTTTATAATCTTAGCTGCTCACAGGGCGGAGTTAAACATTTCCTTTAAAAGTGTGACTGGAGAGGGGTCCTTGACATTGGTGTGACAGGGAAGCAATGATTCAGATTCATTTCTGTTGTAAAAGTAGATTGTAAAACTACCTCATCTCATGATCATAGGCATATTTCTAGCTTCTTACTTATATCACAGGAGTAGCTAGTGAAATATGACACCCATTATTCCAGAACACCCAAGTTAATGGTCAGATGATGTGATTCTCCAAATCTTACCCTTTCTTCAAATCTAATTCCTCTACAAGTTGTCACTTTAATAATTCAGGGCTATAATTTCTCTTTTCTCTAAACTTAACATTTTATGGCACTGTTTTATTTTGGAATGTATATTTTCTCCTATTGATTCCAAAGTGAGTGTGTGTGTGTGCATGCGTGTGTGTGTGCATGTGTGTTCTCAGTGTTGGGGATGGAACTCAGGGCCTTGGGCATCATAAGCAAGTGCTCTAGCACTGAGCTACATCTCCCAACCCCTTCAAATTTTCTGAGTGTCATAATTTGTCGCCCTCAATCCAGGCTCAAGTTTTTGCAGCTCCCTTACAGCCCACAGTCATCCCTATGCATATACATTTGCTATGGATGGAAAACCACTTACATTGAAGTTTAGTAATGAATTGCTGACAAGCTCACAGAAAAGTACCCCTGATGCTGACTGTAAAGGAGTTACATCTATGTCTGTGATTTGCAATCTGTGATTTACTATCTGTATCCTCTTAGATCCTCCTTTCCCTGTGAATTCCATAGAATAGAATCTTTTGTCTCTTGAACTTGGCATAGTAAGCTTTCATTGAAGTCCTCCTTTTTTTTTTTATTAATAAGAATTAATTACATTTCAAGTTTCCGGCTTGAACGAGAGAAATAGTTTTACCACATTTGGTTTGCCAGTATAGGAAGGTTTATGTTTAGTTCTTGTTCAGCCTTGTCATGAACAAATGTACAGTCTTTCTTTTTTTTCTTCTACAAACATTAAAAGTATAATTTCTCCTACAGCTTGACTGCTTGTAGGCCAGGAATTGCTAGCATAACTGATCCACGGTAGTTAGGAGAGACACTGAGGTGACCGGTTTGTTTCTTCTTCGAAGAGGAAATTGAATGTGTCTTTTGTATCTTCTTTTCCACCTCATTAGTGTCAGCTAAACTGACATTCTCGAGGTTACAGGGTGAATCCATTGTGTCTTGTTAGTGGGTCCTGCCCTTCCGTAGTGGCGCCTTGGTGCATACCGCCTGACAGTCCACCGGAAATGTAACTGTGGGGGTGAGAGGTGATGGAGACTGACTTAGCCCGAGTGCTGCAGTACTCTGTGGGTGCTCTCAGGTGTTGTATTCATTGCCTTCAGTCCTCACATTTTCCTGGAGGTGCCACCCGATGGCTGCTAAGTGGTTGGTCTGGGATTTGAGCCCAGATCCATCAAACTTTCAAACCATTCTTCCATGCTGCACAGAAGCAGTGTAGATGATGCCTTTCCAGGAGTGTTGTGAAACAAAAAGAAAATATAAAGAAACCATTACCGTTTATGGGAATACATAAAACAGTGCCAGCTTTTGATCTCAAAGTCCTGTAGCTGGCAATAACTGTGATTGACCTTCACCCACAGACGACAGTGCCAGGCAGAAGAAACAATATCATACTGCCATCCCTGCAACCTGATACTCCATATAAAATTACTGTTATTGCTGTTTATGAAGATGGAGATGGTGGCCACCTAACAGGAAATGGGAGAACTGGTCAGTGTCTTACACTTCTTATTTTATTTTTACTTTGGAAGTTGTCGAAATATAAATGTTGCTTCTTGTACTTTTGAAAATATTTAAATTTTGTCTTTACCACTGCATCTCAATATACTGCATTAATATTGCACTAACATTTGTGTTAGACATTGAGTTTTATAAAAATGATGGCGGGAGAGCACAGTTTGTTTTTAAAGGCCCGCTAAGAGAAGAAAAAGGAGACAAAAATCTGCATATTTTTCTTTATTTGATATAATTCTAATTCTTTTTTGGAAAACCATTGCATATTACCTGAGTATTTATCTTTTTTGTGTTGTCACTTAAAACTATAGATGCTAAATCAGTGTAGTATCAGCTAAAAAATACTCCGGTATGATTGGGATCTTAAATCATAAAAAAGATAGAAAATGATTAGCGATCATCTTCTTTCTAAAAATTTAACTGTATTTTGAAAAATTATTGCACCAAATAGTTGATAGAGAATTAGCAATATTCAGGCCCCTTTTCTCATCTATACCAGCAGCAATTTCTTATGGCTTAGTTATTATTTATTTATTTAATTCTATTTACCAAAAACTTATTTAAAAATTCTCTAAATTGGTTGCTCCCTGTAATCACCTGAGGAGCTTTGGAAAGTGCAAGTGTTGGGAGCACTTGGGGATGCTGATGTCACTGGCCTGAGGCCACTTAATATAATGTGCAGCCTGGGTTGAGTCACTGGTAGCAGAAAGGCAGGCTTGGCTCAAGGTCTGTGTCTGGTAAATATTGGCATACGCTTTTCTACTTCATTCAGCAAAAATCTACTTAGGTTGCATGATTTTAGGCTTCTTTCTTCATTCATTTGTCCAAAATCTTTTTGTGCTTAAATGTTCTGGAAAATATTACTGCATTTGGGAAAGATAACATTTAAAAGCTCTTAAGGGAATAGCAAGACTAGACTAGGTTCAGCCCAGTCTATGGATGTCAGGGATCTCCATACTTATTGTTGCCAGCGGGGCTGAGTCAATGGAAATAGTCTAGGGACTCAGGAAAGATATTAATTTAACAACTTCCCTTTTTTTACTTTCTTTTACATTTAAATATATCTTAGTACTTTTCTGGGGAAGGTGGAAATAGCATATTTTATAATTTTGTGCTTATACAAAGAAAAATATTTTGAGCTATATCCAGGAAGGGCCAAATCATATCTAGTTTCTCTTATGAAATCAAGTTTTTCAAGTTGGATTAATTATTTTGGAAACTGACTACTTAATATACCACCAACACAGACTAGACTTTGCAACTGGACTTTGCAACTGGTAGGTTTTGGGGGCAGGACCTCTGGAGGGTTAAGGGTACCCTCCAGGTTGTGCTGGTGGAAGATAGGATGGGGTGGTAAAAGACCATTGTTTTGGTCATCAGCTAGTTGTGTGTTCTTGGGTGAATTATGTCTTATTTATATCCTGCGGTGTTTTGATCACCAGCCACTAACTTCTAAGAGAGTCATCTGTAGCAGTCTAAAGCAGATCTGCAATCTCTTTTATTGTCTGTCTTCCTGAATGCTGTCAAATGCCAGCTCTCAGTCCTGTCTCCTGCTTAGGAGGCTTTTCTGAAAATTATCAGTTCTTGAATCCATTTGAGGTGCAGTTTGAATTTTGAAAACTACAAGCTTTTGTTAATCATTTCAATGGCTTCTACTTGTTTCAGGGATAAGGAAATTATGGGATAGTAAACAGTAAGCTCCACTCATGGGACTGCTGTAATAATGCTCCTGCCTTTCTGTGTTGTTTGTGTGTTGAGGAAAGTAAATGATTAGTGCCCTGTTTGCTTCCAGTGGGACTACTTCCTCCGCAGAACATACGCATCTCCGATGAGTGGTACACGAGATTCAGGGTGTCCTGGGATCCATCACCCTCTCCAGTTCTTGGATATAAAATTGTGTATAAGCCAGAGGGTAAGGAAGTACCTTAATCATAACAGAAATGCCTTGGGAAATTATGTGCATATGAGGGTATTTTCTACTGCATCCCCTACTATTGGATTCCCCTGTTCACTTATCACATCAAGTTTCTCACCGCCAGAGAGAGTAATGTTTCTGGAGTTAGTGTTTTAAGTCAGTGATACAAAGTTCTATTGTTACTAGGGTGTAGTTGAAACTCATTAAATTCCATGATTGAAAAGTTTTACCTGGCCTATAAAATTGTACACATTGAAACTGCTTGTGTTTAGACAACCTACGTGTTGTTATGACCATGGAATAATGCGTATTTAAAAAATATAAACTTCCATACTTTTCCTATTATGTCCAAGTATTATTCTTTCTGGGCACAGATTCTATGTACTTTACTCATGAGAAGCTTGCTTTCAACTGCCCACTGACATTTTCACCTAAATCAATATCACCTTGATTGAACTACCTGCTTTGTTTCTATGTTCTGTTCATGTGCTTACCAAAGTTGGAAGAAATATGATCTTTGTATCAAATTTCCTAGGGCATCTTCTTGGATGCAGGGAGACTGCACCAGAATCAAATGAAGGAAAGCAAGCAAGAGAAAAGAATATGAATCTATGTAAGAAATAAAGAGAGAACTTAATGAGAAAAGGGAAATTGACATGCAAGAACCTCCAGTAATGGAAATGAGGTTCGAGGCAGAAAGGCTTAGATTATCCCTGCAACAAATTTTAAAAATGTTAACTGAACGCCTACTGTATGGAGAGCACTGCCCTGGCAAAACAGGCTCAGGAAAGAGACGTAAGAATGTATTTACCAAAGGAACCTTGATTAGACAGACAGGCGCTGAATTCTAGGTACTGTGCTACATGTGAGAACAGGAGAGTGAGGAACTCAGCCTCTTCTTACATATTCTCCGTGTTATGTGGTGCATACTACACTGAGCAAGTGTGTGAAGGCTACAGGAATCAGTGATGCTCCCCATTCCACTGGGTGTTAAGATCTTTAATTCTGAGCAAAATTTGAGACTAGTGATTGCATTTTCCTGCGTATTTTTGTGACTGTTACTGTAGGTTCTAATGAAGCCATGGAAGCCTTCGTGGGGGAGGTGACATCCTACACATTACACAACCTCAATCCCAGCACTACCTATGACGTGAACGTCTACGCGCAGTATGATTCTGGACTCAGCGTCCCCCTCACAGATCAAGGCGCTACATGTGAGTTTTGTGGATGTAGGAATGCATGTGGGAAGAATTACCAGGCCAGTCTGTTTTTATTGTTTTGATGTATGCCTATTTGTTTAGCATTATGTAGGTAGGTAATTTTGTGTCCAGTTTAACAAAATATCTAAATCCATAAATAATTGAATATATTTTCATATATGATGAGGGAGTTGTTCGACATAGAATATTGCAATTTGAATTGTAAAAGAACTTACAGGATTTGTCATTTTGTTCTCGAAAGATCTGTATGGAGTTGCGATGATGGTAGTTTTTTCTGAGGCATTTGGTGTTAAGAGATATATTACCTGTATTCATTAATGTGATTTGATTGAATCTTTGAAGCACTGATTTGGCCCACAATAGATTTTTTTTTTTGTTTTTTTGGAGACAAGGTCTTACCATGTAGTTCAGGTTGGCCTTGAATTCACTATGTAGCTCAGGCTGGCCTGAACTCATGACGATCCTCCTATCTCAGCTTCCCAAGTGCTGGGATTATGGGCATGTGCCACCACACCCAGGAATTTTGTTGTCATCAAGTGATTTGTCAGGCACTTAGCAGATAGCCTTCTAGAAAAATTTACTCTTTTTCATGAGGATGTCCTTGACATTTACAGTTTTCAAGGACTGTATGGAATTCTCTTTCTGTGAAAATTAGTGATGGAAAGGAAGGTCTCTTTGGGCTGTGCTACACTGTCATGTATATTTGATATGTTTCTTATTGAAACATTGAGATTGTAAACATTTATTTTTTTCAGCCACAGTGGAAGTTTGAAAATTGCCTTATGATCAGAAGTATACCTTTATTCAGAAAGTAAATCTATTTCTTTCTTTCTTTTGTAGTGTATTTAAATGTGACTGATCTGAAAACTTACCAGGTTGGATGGGATACATTGTGTGTCAAATGGTCACCCCATCGGGCAGCTACCTCCTACCGGCTAAAGCTGAGCCCTGCGGATGGTACGTATGTTAAAAAAAAAAAAGAAAAGAAAAGAAAAGAAAATCAAAACAAACAAAAAGCAGAACTGGAGCACATAGCGGGAACATTTGGAATCTCAGTAAAAAAGATTTTGTTTTATAAATAAGATGTCTTTAGATGTAGCAGATGGTAACCCTTTTGTTGTCATAATCAGGGACAAGAGGACAGGAAATCACAGTGCGAGGATCAGAGACCAGTCACTGCTTCACTGGCCTCTCGCCAGACACCGAGTATGGCGTCACTGTGTTTGTGCAGACGCCCAATCTTGAGGGGCCGGGTGTCCTTGTCAGAGAGCACACCAGTAAGTTTTGACTAATCTGGAAGGTCTCCATGGGGCTTCGGAATAGAAGCTATAGGGAGGGGGACTTCCTGAGCTCGGGCCTGTGCTTTTCTTGTGGGTAGCAACGGCAGCGGGTGGTGGCAGGTGGAGCCCTGTCACACAGCTGAAGGAGGGCGAGATGACCCTAGCGGGCAGGGACAATGGGAGCGTGCCTCTATTGTAGCGACTTTTATGTGTGACTTTCTTTGAAGATCGCGAATTCTCCATCTGAGTCTTTGTGTTATGTGGCTGTAGTTACGGAGAATGATGACCACAGATACAACTTTGGCCAGAACAGAATCCCTAGTGCCAAGGAGGCTGGAGCCTTGCTTTGTTCCTGAGGATTTAGATTTACTCTTACAATTTACTCTTGGGGATATGAAACGTGCACATGTTGTATTTTCCTAATTATGACTTCTAAATTCTAGCTGTGAAACCCACAGAAGCGCCCACAGCACCGCCTACCCCTCCGCCTCCTCCCACCATCCCACCCGCCCGAGATGGTAAGTACCGCTGACCAGGCCTCGCATTCAGCTGTTGAGGGCTTGCAGACTTCTTAGTCCTGCTGTGTGTATCATTTGTAGTTGGTATGGGACATTTCTGATCTTTTATTTCTGTAGAAGTTTTTAGGTAGAAAGAAAAGATCATCAGTAGTTTGTTCCTCTCCCTCTCGGGGCACATTTTGGTCTGAATAAAATCAGTCATAAACTATTGCAGCTCTTTGGTTGGAACTCTGTTTTCTCAATTTTGCAGGTTAAGACCTAGTGATACTTTCCACAGTCCATAGTCACATGGCGGGCGTTTCCTCCTGCTGGCGCCTGGCATCAGCAGGTGCCGTGAACCTTTTTTGCTATATCTGCAACTAAATCCCCGAGGCCTTTGACCCTGGAATTCCTGGCTTCTAACCTGAGAAAGACTCTGGATTATACTAAGCTAAAAAAATTTCCATTCACCAAAGTCTGAGACGTCATTGTTAGTTGCGCTGAACTGGTAAAAAGACAGACAGAGCTATTAAGGTTGCCATCTCCAGTTTAGGGGGTTTTCTTCAGTGCTGTATCAAATTGAGTTGAAATGAAACAACTACTGGGGTTATTATTTTCCCCACATTTGGTTTTTCAGAAAGCATTTCAGATTTTGGAAGTATTTTTCTCTCCTATTGGAAGGCTGTAGAAAGTTATAACTTTATTAAACCTGTTATAGAAGCAAGATTAAAAATTTGATGTGTATTATTATAAGGTAAAATAATAGTGGTTTTAAAAAAAATTTGGCTTCTGAAAGAAATTCAGTAACTAATTTTGGCTAAGTTTTTCGTAAGCTTTATTTTCGAGAGTAGCTTTGTGTGCACGGTAAAACTGAGCAGAGTATAGAGCTCTCATGCACCCACGCCCCCGACTCAGCGCCTCAGCCTCTCCGTGTGTTGTCTTGCTCATCAGATGGGTACAGCTGTCACAGGTGATGAATCTGCACCGACATCTCATTACCACCCAAAGTCCGGACTTCACATCCGGGTCACCTTTGGCGTTGTACATTGTGTATGATGAGTTTTCATAAACTAAATTTTTGTTAATTTTTTTTAAACTCTCTAGCTTCCAAGTCTAAAAAGATTCAAATTTGAAATATTTTGTTATTTTACTTCTCTTCCCCTCCTCCACTTCTGATTCTAGTGGGCAAACTCGTAATTTTAAAAAAATCCATTTTCACCCAGTTTTGGTAATGAGCTTCAAACTCTCCAGGCCCACACGTCCTTCCTGCATTTGTGGACATCGCTGCTTTTCATCTGACTTCTCTCTCACTTATGGTTTGAAGCTACTTGAAGATTTTTGTGAAGCAAGAGTCTTTGTACATAGTGAATCTAGACAGATGAGTAATTTCAGAGCAAGAATCTAGGGTCGGCTAGACCGATGCTCCTCCCGTTTATGTTGCATTTGAGTCCCCGGGGCTCTTACTGTTGCTGCTGCCTGCTCAGGAGGTCTGCATAAGGTCTGAGATTCTACCCTCCTGACCCACCCCAGGCAGAGTGGATGCCACTGAACGCCCGGAGTAGCAAGGTGGCTACTGCATTTCAGAGTTAGGCAGTGTCATTTGGATGAAAGAATCAAGGAGATGTTCGTTTTTTTTCCAGTATGCAAAGGGGCCAAGGCAGATATTGTGTTCTTGACGGATGCCTCTTGGAGCATTGGTGATGATAATTTTAACAAAGTTGTGAAATTCATCTTCAACACTGTGGGAGCCTTTGATGAAGTTAGTCCTGCTGGTATCCAGGTGGGTGTCATTCTACCAGCGACTATTCCTGTGTAGTATTCAGCTGTTTCCTTTGAACCTGCCTTATATACTATCTGTTATTTCTTTTATGTGTGTGTTTTTGGGAAGGGATTGAGTGTGAATGATAAATAAATAGAAAAAATAAATATTCCTTTAGTTTTTCTTGTTGGCTAGATGATATTACAGTTGGAGATTTTATGGGATTTTGATTCCAACTTCCTACTTAAAACTTCCAACATTGACAATTTCCATAAAGGATCATCCAAAGTTCTGGACAGCAGATGTGTTGTGATTGTCCTGCCCTGTAAGATGAGTGGGGTGGATGAGGAGAACTTGCTATATATTACATGGCAGGTGTTACCCTGCTCACTATTGACCCAAGGATATTTCATTTTTTTCCCCAAACTGGTAACTACCAATTATACTGCTGTGGAATCCCTTCAGATGCATTAGTTGTGTGAGAGCAGAATTTAGAGAAGTTTATGCTTCCATGAGAGGCTAAAGGAGTAATTGTAATTCACCCTTTAGTAGTAGCTGTCGTAAAGCCGAGAATCTCCTCCACCAGCCTCAGCATACCCTGGACTGAAAAGCAGTCTGGCATAGTGTTCTAAACTATTGTGAGTGGTCTTCCCAGACTCTTTTGAGAGTCCGGTTAAAATTATTGTTAGTGATTTCTTGAGTTCTGTAGCCTGGAACATCCACTTTGAATTCCACAATTCTTGGAGAGGCTACCTGATGGCTTAAGGTTTTCCACACTCCTGATGTATTTTGTGTTATTATTACAGCAAATATCACTGTACTCTGTCATTATGCATGTGACCTTCTTCTATCCAAGTGAAGAGATTGTATCTTTTGAAAAAATGCTCTTCCTTTTCTTCTCTATTCATTTTAGTGAATTTTCTTTTTCATATTAGCCAGTTGTACATCATCATGACATCTTTGAGACATTATGCAAAAAGAGATTTTGAAACAAATGACAAGTAATTTCATAAACAGACCACATTCTCTTTGTGGAATAGTATTTTATGGAATATACTGAATTTCAAATCCCCAGATAATCCTGTGGACATTGTTCCAACCTAAGAGTGAAAAAGCTTAGATTCTTAATATGTCAATAGCTAAGCTGTTTTTCATCCTTTTTAGAAATTAGGCTAACAAAATAGCTATTATATTGTATTAATGTCTATGCATCAGTTACTTTGTATACATAACTATTAATCCTTAAAACAATTCACCTAAAAGGGTAAATTATCTTTACAGTCCAGAGATTTAGGGAATTTGCTTAGTGTCCTATACCTATTAATTGACAGAGCTAGGATTGTCCTGTGAATTTTTTTTAAGTTGATTTCAATGGTACATTTTAGATGTACATAGTGATAACATTCATCATAGGGGATTTGTACCTGTACATGATATATCTTGTTGCTTCTTTTTTTCCCATTCCCGCCTCTCCCTTCCCCCTTCCTCCCTCCTTATTTACAAAAGCTTTGTTCCCATTTTTTCCTTCCATTTCTTATTTCTCTTGTCCCTCTATTCCTTTCCCCTTCCCCCTTCCATTGTTCCCTTTCGCATTTAAACACTTTCTTCTCTTTCCCAATATGATACATTTTAGTCTTTATTTACACTTTCAGTTTCTCACAGCAGAAAAACAATGTGACATTTAAACGTGTGTGTCTGATTTATTTCACGTAAGAGTATGGTCTCAAGATGCATCCACTTAACCTAGAAATATCTCAAGCTTATTGTCCTGTGAATCTTAATTACAAACCCTGTACTCTTTGTAAATCATAGTTCCTAAGTATATTCAGTGACACTAAGATTCTTATCACACATGCAACCTTTTTATGTTACTGTGAAGAATGAATGTAGTCAGTGAGAAGGAGCAGTTGAGCGGGAACTAACCGTCCAGCCAACCTTTGGGCTCAGGATGGTGTGTTCTTATTTCTAACACTGGAATCTCACTGTTCTCCAGATTTACCCATTTCTTTCTATATCTTCAAGCAAGGCACATATGAATAAAATATATTTTCATTATTAATATGAATCATGACAATTTTACTGAAGGTTGGAGATTAGAGAATTTAACAGGACAATAGCAGCCAGTGTTGTAATACTACCTATAATGAGTTTATAATATTCCGTCAGGTCTAATACACCATTCTCCCAGTTCTGTGGCTAAAGGAGTCATTTTAAGGCTGAAATGTAAAAGGAGATTACTGCCATTTACTTTTTTTTCTTTTTTCTTTCTTTTTGGTTTTTTTGAAACAGGGTCTCACTATGTAGTTCAGGTTGGCATTGAACTCACTATGTAGCCCAAACTGACCTCCAACTCATTGATCCTCCTGCCTCAGCCTCCCAAATGCTGAGATTACAGGCGTGCGCCACCATGCCCAGCTGATCGCCATTTCTAACCCATGTTTCCTTTCAGGTTTCATTTGTGCAGTACAGTGATGAGGTCAAGTCTGAGTTCAAACTGAACACGTTCAATGACAAGGCCCTGGCCCTTGGGGCCCTCCAGAATATTAGGTACAGAGGAGGAAACACGAGGACAGGTATGGCGAATGGGAGCACACACAGACCTTCGTTTCCCCAATCAGCAGGGGTGGGGGGCGCCAAGAGCCTCCCATCAGCCTCGTGTCTGGCGGCTTGCTTATCAGTGGGCCATGGCCAGTTGAATTTGGACAGTTTTCACTGAAGTGGTACTAAATTTCTGCACTCTGTAGGCAAGGCCCTCACATTCATCAAGGAGAAGGTCTTGACATGGGAGAGCGGCATGAGGAAGAACGTCCCCAAGGTCCTGGTTGTGGTCACAGATGGTCGGTCACAGGATGAGGTCAAAAAGGCGGCTTTTGTCATCCAACAGTCAGGTAATCCCAGGCATGAGTTTGGCTGTGCTCGTTATTATAAATTTTAAATGTGTAGGCGTTGTTGGAAAAGCTGAAAATGCCCATTTTACTTTATTATTCTGTTTATTCTGCACTCTATGCCATTGTACTGTTGCTTTACATTTAACTGTGGAGTAGTTTGGTGACTGCTGAAGAATGGGATGGTGTATTCTCTGTATCAGATGTGATTCGGGGTCTGTTGAGAGGTAAACTGAGTCTCCTCATAGTGGCTGGAAGGCTACAGAAAACTATGATAATGGAATGATATATGGAATGGATTCCATATATATACATATTCCTAATTACTTGTATAGCCTATTTTCTGCTGATGTCAATAAAGAAAAGTTTATTGCCTGTGGGAGTTGTAGATTCTATTTTGAAGGTGGTCAGAGTACTGCTGTTGAGTCCAAATTTGTTGAGAAAAATCAGTTTCAAGAATTCAGATTTAAAATAGCTCATTCTTGGTGTCTGAGTCATAAAAAGAGCTACATAATTCTTGTGTATATTAGGACTGTGGATCTGTGGAAGGCAGTGTGCACCACACAATGTCCTTTAGCTATTCAAAGCTTCATCTTTTAATTGTTAGGGTTTTATTTTGGGAGGTCCAGTGAATTGAATGCTATAAGACAGGAAGTAGGATGGCCTGGAAAAAGTATATATTCATTAAAAAGCACATATTCAACCATTTAAGAGAGTTCATGTCAAATAAAAGGATTTGTTGTATGTGCTGAGAAAATAGAATATCCTTTCTAATAAGAGTCTATTTTGAATTGTTCAAACAATAACCACTGCTTTCAGGGTTCAGTGTCTTTGTGGTTGGTGTGGCTGATGTGGACTACAATGAGCTTGCCAACATTGCCAGCAAACCAAGCGAGCGGCATGTGTTCATTGTGGATGACTTTGAGTCTTTTGAGAAGATTGAGGACAACCTTATTACATTTGTTTGTGAAACTGCCACTTCAAGTAAGTTGTGGTTACATAGATCCATAGTCCCACTTATCTTGAAAAATGTTCACTTAGAGACTATTATTCATTCTATATGAAATCAAATCTGTGCAGAAATAGATCCTGGGAAATTACTTGACTACCTGATGACTCATTGCTCCTTAGAGATCATGCTAAATGAGTACTCATCAGAAGTCCATTTTTAGCCTCCAAGCTGTAATAATTCTTGTATGGCGATAAAGCATTTTAACACATCCTTGTCCCATCTCCCCTAAGCCAGTGACATTCAGTAAATTAGTTTTCAGTTTAGAATCGCATATATAGAAGCCTTTCTGTGAGATGAAGGTTTCCCCTATTGGCAATCAGTTGGAATGGTCTCTGTCAGCATTGTGCTTCCTAGGTGCAGTGAAAACTCTGGCTCGTGCCTCTGTGCACCACCGAAATTCAGCCGATTCTCATTTGTTGGGTTTCAGTTCTTCATATGCCAGGACTTCAGGTTTAGCTTTTCAACTACATTGAAGGACTGACAATGGACTAAGTCAATTTGTCTCCTTCCTCACCCAATTCTTGGGGTATTGGATTATGGAGACATGTTAGGTGACTACTTTGGATCTCCAGTCCTAGGCAGGGCTATGCATTACAAGTGCGATATTTCCAACTATTAAACAGTACACTAAAAATTCAAAACTCTGCTTAAAGCTGGCAAGAGTAAACAGATTTGGTGGCTCACCATGATGACTTGTGCTGAAGCCTGGCATAGATATGCAGTGGGGAGTGTGGGTGTGGGCCAGGGCCATCTCCCTGCCGCTGCAGGTGGCCCTGAAGGCAGCCTTGTGGTAGCCCTGGCTCTAGGAGGACAAGGGTGAAGACTGCTGCGTACTTATCACTGTTAGGTGATGTTTGGTAGCCAGCATGAGGCATGGAGGCTTGACAGAGAAGAGGACTGGAATGGATGAACTCTCTGCATACCTCTAAAATTCCCCAGGAGAGGAGTTCTCTGATCTGTTGAAATACAGGTGAAAATTGCATCTTTAACTCCATTTTATTATTTTCAGCACACAGCAGACTTCCAAGTGGGCTGGACAGTATTCAGAAAACTTGTATTACACTGGTTAATAGCATGTTTCCTATGCACAAGCAGTCTTTTAAAAAATAATTTGTAAAGATTAAATTGCTAAGTTAAGTTTTGTAGACGAGCAGTTTCCTGACTCGATGTGTGTACATCGCTCCTTCCTGTGTGTCTGCGTTTGTGAGTCATGTTGGTGAACTCTGATTAAAGCTGCTGTTCTTTGCAGGTTGTCCCCTCATTTATCTGGATGGGTACACTTCACCAGGTATGTGCTTATATTCTGGGGCTAATTTATTCAAGATTTAAGAAAGAAGATAATTAAAATGTACTCATTCCTTTTCTGGTGTAAAGGTTTTAAGATGCTCGAAGCTTACAACCTGACAGAAAAGAGTTTTGCTTCTGTCCAAGGAGTGTCTTTGGAGTCGGGGTCCTTCCCCAGCCACTCAGCCTTCCGGCTGCAGAAGAACGCCTTTGTGCACCAGCCCACCGCGTAAGTGAGAACCCAGGAGGCCCCTTTGCCTAGACTGGGCCAAAGCTTCCTTGGAATCTTGGAAACGCAGAATTGTCAGCGACTCCTGTGGAGGACCTAGTTTGGTTTCCTTAAATGCGGTTGGGTTAATTATTTTTCACTAAATTACGCAGCAGTTTGCATGCAGGAAACTAACACTCAAGACTCGCTGTCCCCAGACTCAGGAATCTCAGCCTGGCCCTGCAGCAGGACAGATTGCTGGCCCTTTTGAGTTTAAGGCGAGGGTTATAGTCACACTTCTAAGGGAGGCTGTTCAAACAGGAAGGCAGTTTATTATTCTGAACACTTCCCCGTGGTGCAGAGGACTGGGTGGAAGAAGCGGAGAATGAGAATAGGCTTTCCTTTTAGTGTTTCAGACTCCAGAAAATGAAGGGCTGTCGCAATTTTGCTGGTTCAGGGTCGGCAGGCGGTGGGTAGTTTTTATTGGCCGGTGCTCTAGCAAATCTGTTGGGTAGCCCTGGATGTTGTTATTTCACTTGGTGAGAGTTTGCACCTGGGTACAGTAACAGAGGTGTGTATTTCTTATTCATCACAATGAAAACGTGTGAGTTGAAAACTATGTGTTTGGCAATTTATGGAGAGAAAAGAAGATGAAGAAATTACACTTTCAGAAACTTAGGACAGTGTCAGAAAACGATGTCTGAGGTTTGAAATGCTCTGGGGCAGCTAATGGAAAAGTCAGACTTTTCAAAGCAGAGCTAATTTATTTTAAAGAGGCACAGATCATAGCAGTGTTTGACCACATTGACTAACTCTCCCTGGCTCGCAGTAAACCTTAACACCCACTGTTTAACCTTTTCAGTTACCTCGAGATGTGACTCTTGCATTTTGCCTCATGACAGCCTGTTGTCTTCCTGTGAATCAGAAATTTTGACTGAAAGAAAAGAAACTCGAATGGAAACAAATTATTATTTTTTTCTAAGTACTAGTTAACTAGGGAAGAAGAAGAAAATGGGCTAAGTCAGAGATGAGGCAATAGGGAGGAAATACAGTACTGTTCTTAACATGGAACATTATAATGGTATAGTCGTTCTTGAACACATAAAGACATTATGCCAGCTTGTTCAGAGCATATTTGAAGAAGCAAGACAACACTGTACTAGTGATACGGTTTTAGGACGTGGAGGTGAACGCCTAAATAATCCCAGGTACTCAGGAGACTGAAGCAGGATCGTAGATTTGAGGCCAGCACGGCCAACTTAGAGAGACTCAGTTTCAAAATAAAAATTGAAGTAAGGCCTGGGGATGTAGTTGGGTTCAAAAGATAATGCTCTGCCCTCTGCCAAAATTTTTAGAGGAATAGCTTCATTTCTCTCTAAGAGTTGATTATCTAGGCCTTTTCCCTACCTTCAGGGGGAATATGTTAACATGGTCGCAGATGGAAAAGTCCCAGTTTTGCCAAAGTTCCCGTAAGAACAATGATTAACTCAACTTTGAAAGGACACAGAGGACAGAAATTTTGTCTCACAGCCTTAGAGCCCAGAAGCATCGCCTTTTAACAGGATCACACCCATTTGTCATGACTACACTTTTACCCATGTAAATGGCCCAATAAGCCATTTACAATTGGTTTTACTTTGGAGAACATTAAGCTTCTAGAGGTGATTTATTTATCTCCAGGGAGGAATTTGGAAGTGTAAAAACTGTTAGTGACAGAGAGAGAGGAATTACAACTTTAAGTCATTTTACCTATGATCTCATAATCCTGATGGAAATTAAGTATATTTGTTGAGATTCAGTCTGTTCACATGATGTCTATCATTATAATGTTTATTACTCTAAAATAACTACATAGAGTTTTTTAATCCTCTATGCGCTCAGAAGAAATTAGTTACTAACAGTGGGATAAAAGACTATTTTGTAGCTTCCTAGACCTTTGTGATTTTACCAATTTATAAGTAAATAATCAATCTATTATTACTGACATAACAGGTCTTTAGTATGTTTTCTTTTGATGTGAATTTTCTCCTTCTGCTGTGGAGCCAAATGATTATAAATAGCCTCTAATACTACCCATAATGAGATTGTGGTCTAAAGATTTAAAACCACCTCAGTTTCTGAAGAAAAATCCTCACTGTTTATTTATTTGCTTCTTTATTTTGTTTTATCCAACAGAGATGTACATCCAAATGGACTCCCACCTTCATACACAATTATATTATTGTTCAGACTTCTCCCAGAAACTCCTAATGACCCTTTTGCAATTTGGCAGATTACAGACAGAGACTACAAACCCCAAGTTGGAGTGATTGCAGATCGTAAGGATTTTAATTTTTTTTTTTGGTACCGGGGATCGAACTCAGGGCCTTGTGCTTGCGAGGCGAGCACTCTAACCACTGAACTAAATCCCCAGCCCTTAATTTGTTTTAAGGCACATGCATGCATGCTTTTGATAATGTTTTTTTCCTTCTTTTCCCTTTTTTCTTTAGAAACCATATACATGTATGTATGTATTTGGTGTATGCCTTTATGTTTAAAGATTTTCAAATATAACACATTAGTATCTAATTGCATTTTATTACAGTTAAAATTATTGAATTTTTTTAGAAATCTCTTCAATAAGAATTATTTGCTAATACTTTCAGAGAAAAGTACCATGGATGTGATTTAACAACTTTATGTTGATTGCAGCTTCTACCAAGACTTTATCATTCTTTAATAAGGATACAAGAGGCGAGGTACAAACTGTCACATTTGACACAGATGAAGTAAAGACATTATTTTATGGAAGTTTTCATAAGGTAAAAATGTAAGATTATCTGAGTTTTACTTTTAGAAAAATTTAAATTAATTTATTTTATTGTTTATTAAGATGTCATGTTAAATTGGTAGAATCCCGGCCATGTCTTTGAAATAGCATTTTACATAATTTAATTCAAAACAGAAAATTAAAAAACAAGAGTTCTACTAATCAGAAGGTAACTACTTTAAATATGTTTATATATTTTCAATGTTTTTATAATTTTGAAATTTGAATCAGGTTATATATGATATTTTGAGTTGATTTTCTGCTTATCATTGTGTTGTGGAAATTTGTGTCATTTAGTTTGAGAAGCTTAATTTAGTGGTATATATTTTAATTAATAATATTATTCTTTTATAGAGACCAGGAACCTTGTTTTTCTTGCCTTTTTATTGAAAAGTTATAGACATACCAGTGAAATATGTTATCAGTTCAAAAATTATGAATATCAAAATAATTAAGATAAATACTTATGAGATTAATTTTTACACAGAATTCTCTAAAAATTCTTATTCAAAGTTCTAAAATGTATTCTAGTAGATACTTCTTGAAAGATGATTAACAATAAGAATATTGACAAATAGAGCATTAGAAATGAAAGGGAGACTTTTTAATGAAATTTCTTCATGTAATAGATTTGTTAACAGGAATAGCAGTCAGTGCACGAATGGTCTAACATTTCTCCCAGTATGGCATGGAGAAAGATGAGCCCCACACATAAAAGACCAATATCTCCAGTTCATTCTGATTCTTACATTAAAATTGAAGAAACTTCCTCTCCTTGAGTAGGTTCAGCCTAATTTCTGTTTCTATTTTCAAGGAAACTTTGTTTCTTCCCGGAATTGTTTTTTAATTTGTGGATCAGATTCTTGATCCAGATGGTAGAGGACTCTTCACACAGCTCAGAGAGGCTCTGATATGTGCATTGGTGCTAGCCAAGGATGAGGTGGGGCGGTGGGGTGGGAAGAAAAACCAAAAATCTCTATATACTTGAGATTAAAATTTTAGGCTTCCATGTAGTTCAGTAAAATAAAGTCCTCATTGGGAAAGCAAATTCTAGTTTGAAGAATGTTATTGGCTTCTACTGATTCTTATCTGATAATAGATGTTGAATTTGGCAGAGTTCTTCAGAACTTTTCACACCTATTAAACTTACATTTGAGTAACATACTGAGAAAGCTTATTATGTTTTTCCTTTCATACCTATTGGAGATACTGAGAATCTAATCTTACTAAACAACTGATAACCATTAGTAGCTATTTAAAAATTTCCAACTTTTATGAAATGTTTTACTTAATCCCAAAGGCAATATTTTTCAGAAGTCTATAGTGATAGTAAATAATTATTGTAAACCAAGATAATTTTTTGACATCCCTTTCTTTGTACTGTTTGTCTACCCAAAGGGCTGTTTACATTCTTGGATTTTATATAATTATCCTTCTTTCTCCTTACTAGTTCTGTCTTTTCCCAAATGCTCTCCTTTCTTTTTTTTCCCTTAATCTATTCTCTTTTATCTTCTCCTTTCCTTTTTCACTATTTTTTTCCTCCTCTATTTCTTAACCTCATTTTTTACATGTGTGTGGTACTGGGGATTGAACCCAGGGCCTTTGTACTGAGCTACATCCCCACCTCTTTTTTTAATATTTTGAGACAGAGTCTAGCTAAGTTGCTAAATTGTCAGACTGGACTCAAATGTTTGATCCTTCTGACTAAACACCCCACCTCCGAGTGTCAGCATTACAGGGAGTGTTACTGTCTGGCTTCATTCTTTTTTTTTAAGCAACTTCATTGAGATGTCATTGATATATAAAAATTGCATCTGTTCACAGTATATGAGGAAGTGTTTTGGTGTACATAAACATTATGAAATGATCTTCATAATCAAGCTAATTAATAATCCATTGCTTCTTCATAGTTACCATTTTTGTGTGTCTACCCTCTTAGCACATTACAAGTATACAACACACCACCCTATTCTTTCAACTTCCTCTCATTTATCCCATCAATCAAGAACTATGTCAATTGCTACCGATTACCTGCAGTCTTTACCAAGCCAAGGGTTTAAGCCCTCTTCTTTTGCTTTCCATCTATTTCCTGGACTGAAGTTCTTCAATCTTGGATGAGAATGAGTAGTACTCTGAGAGCAGAGAATTAGTGCTGATGGTAGGGAAAGCGCCCCCTGGAGAGAGGAGGCTAGCTGAAAGTTTAAATAGGCTGATACCTATCACTTCTTGTGAATTTTCTTGAAAAGCTTTTTTTGTGTCTCCCTCTGCTGCTAAGAGATGAGGTAGCTCCACATGGGAAATTTACAGTAAGGGGAAGGACTAGAGGTCTTAGGAATTGGCAGGGTTTGGAAGGGAGGGGAGTGACAAGAGAGTCCTTATTTCCTTCTACTAGTCTGTGACCCACAGAGTTTGATGATGACCACCCTAAATTGACTTCCCTAAGTATGAGAGACAGTGGTCTACAGAGGAAGATGTGACTGTACATGTTTAAAGTTCTTTTATACTAAGTATAATATATAAATGCTTTTTAAACCTCTGATTGGATAGTTCTTCATAGTTTACAAAGTCATTGTCTGGTGATTTCCTTAAGGGTGCATAGCAGGAAGATAAGGAATTATGGTTGTATGTGTGGATGACGGAGACTGAGGCCTGGAGAGGTTCTCTGGTTTATCTGTTTTCCTATTGTTAATAAATGACATCGTTGACATTGCAACCCAGTTTTTCGATTTTTTAGCCCAGGACTCTTTGTTTGGGTTGAGAATGGTTTCAGAAATACTTTTTTTTTTTTTTTAAATCTATGATCTGAAATATGCAGGAGTCAGCAATTTTGGGGGGCAGAAGTTTAATAATGGAAACAAATTATCTTTTTAGGTTCATATTGTAGTGACTTCAAAAAGTGTTAAGATTTACATTGACTGCTATGAAATTATAGAAAAAGACATCAAAGAAGCTGGAAATATCACAACTGACGGCTATGAAATTCTTGGAAAACTACTTAAAGGGGACAGGAAATCAGCCACAGTAAGTAATGCGTTTCTATATTTCTTGGTGCCTTGTGTTAAGAATTGACGTGAAATTTCCTAAATAGCTCAGTGAGTTTTATTTATGTTTCGCTTAGGTTTTCTTCAAAGATGATAATTGGTAATGCAAATGTGTAGTATGAGCACTAGCTGTGACTGTGACTACAGCTGGAGTTTGGTCACCAAAAAGTCACTGGTCTGTCCCAGAAGGATTAGTGTTGCTGGGCAGACAACTGATGCCTGACTCTCAAGTTTAAGGCAGGACCCCGCTGATCTAGTAATCTAGTAATCTAGTCCTAAGGACCCAAAAATGTAAAGCTTTAGTGGAACTAAACCAACTGAAATCATATTAAATGGCAATTAATAAACCTTGTACTAAAAGCTAAGCTCATTTCTTTGGCTTTTATTATTACTCTTAATGTTGTTATTTAATTTAGCTTCCTCTCAAATAGGCAGGATTTTCTTCTAGATCCGAAAGGGAAAGTTTTTGGCTTACAACGTAGTAACAGTTCAAATTTAACATGATTGTGATTAAAACCCAAACTTTTTGTTGAATACCGAATTTGATAAGCAAATAGGATCATTATATCAGTTTTTTAAAAAGCATGATTATGTCTGTACAGCCCTTTCCATTTTGCCAAAAGAGTGATATTTTTAAACTGTAGAAAGAAAGTATATGCTGCTATATTGAAATAGTTAAATTGAGGACTATCAGAAAAGTTTTTAGTCAGCTCCTGGGTAGCACTTTGTAAAACAAAACAGAAGTGTATCAGTTGTAGATTAAGTGAGGAACAGTTTCTTTCAAGAGTGGTAGCTTAAAGGATAAACTAGAGTCATTTGTATGTAAATGGATGTTCCTTGAGAACATACTATTAAGTGAAATAAATCGGACACTTATGGGTACACATCAAATTGTTTCTCTGATATGAGAAACCATGGATGTAAAAAAGGACGAAGAGGTGTAATAGATATAATCTAAAAGGAAGATAATATTCTAAGGAGAGGAGCATTGGACGGAGAGGGGGGAGAAGCGGGAAGGGAAAAGATGGATAGAAAAAGGAAAGGAAATTCATGGAGAAATGTGAATGTACCTGCTGTAAATAGGGAAGGGAATAGAGGGGAGGGGCGGGGAAGAGGGGGGAGAACCAAGATGCATCATGTACAGGTACAAAATAAATGTGATGAATGTAACCATTATATGTACATTGTACCAATACATGTTCTTGGTTTAAAAAAATACAAAAAAAAAGAGTGGTAGCTTAAAAATTTATTTAAGTGTTCTTAGTCTTCAAATTCATTTCAGTATAAAAATTGATATTTTCTTAAAAAAAAACAGGATTCATTCAAACATTGCATTATAACCAAAGAAATGAATCAGGAGTGGGGATTTCACACACGCACTTCACTTCACTGTCTCTCTTGGGAGCATATTTTATGTTCTTTCCTTATGAGGAAAAGGTCACATCGCTCTCAAGGGCTTTCCCCTGAGTCTGTGTGAGAAATCAACCATGGCTAAACGCAGAAACATTAAAATGAAACGGTTTTAATGCATATTTGGCTGATGTTGCTGTTGCTTCTTGCAGTTCCAAATCCAGAGTTTTGACATTGTCTGCAGTCCCGTGTGGACCAGCAGAGACAGATGCTGTGATATTCCCTCCAGGGTGAGTACAGTGGAATGGATCCTGCCTGGCTTGAACAGGGCTCGCCCTTGTGGTGCAGAGGGTCTGGGAGAGGAAATAGCCCTTAGCAGCTGCATTTCCAGATTGGAGCCAAGCAACACAAATGTGTGCCTGCTCCACAGCAACCACAGCCCAGGCCAGCATCTGTGTTACCCTCCCTCGCTAGTGAGGAATGTGCAAGACTTATCTGGATGTTCTTGCTAGCAGTCAGAAAAGTCCTGCTGAGTCAATGTGTCTGATAAACAGACTTAGTGCAATGCCTTCCTACTGGTTATAAAATATCAGCAATTTCAGAATAAACAATCACCTTTCTGGATATCTAAGGCTTTCTAGAGGTTAAAAATAACATTTCTTTTTGAGATGATGGTATCTCTCCCCATAGCATCAGTGTTTGCAAAGTTGAATATTGATAATGAGTTTGAAAGTTTCTCAAAGAACTGCATACACCCGCAAAATAAGCATGCTTTACAGAGTCAACGAGTATTTATTCTGCGTGCTAGGGTTATAGCAGTAAAAAGTGATATTCTAATGAAAAGAAGGGACAGAGAAATGCTTAACAGATAGAGATGTGTAAAATGGGTGCTATCCATGGGTTCTGCATCTATGCATTAAGCCAACCACACATTAGAAATATTCCTCAACATTTGTGTCTGAGGTGAACATGTACAGACTTTATTTTTCTTGTCATCATTCTCTAAACGGTAGAGTATAGCAACTACTCACAGCATTTACATTGTATTAGGTATTTATTGTTGGTGATCTAAAAATGATTTAAAATAAATGGGAGGATGTGTGTAGGTTTTACACATATATGGTACTATTTTCTAAAGAGACTTAAGCATCCTTAGATTTTGAAATTTTGGGGGGGCCTGGGAACCAGTGCTACGCAGATACTGAGGGATGACTGTGCTGTGCTGTAGAGAGAACCCTAGAAAGACAGACTGTTGGGACGTGGGCACAGAGATTCAGGGCAGGTATCATCAGCCCTCAGAGATGAGCTGAGACTCAGAGACTGCAGTGAGATGAGGGAGCAAACTCTGTAGGTAAGAATGAAGAGACTTCTAGCTGGACACAGCATCTGTGGCCTGAAGCCACGATGTTCCCTGAACTTGGGAGAAACACAAGTAGATCCGTGGGGCCGGAGCCCCACACATGTAGGGAGATGGGCAAGGAGCTGGAGGGCTGGGTTGCAGAATGTGTAGGGTTTGGAAAGGGTTTTAGATTTTTTTTTTTTCTGAATGAAGTGAGAGTTGATGTTCAAGATATACAGCATTTCTTTAACATTGGATTATGGAAAATAGGATCAAGTTAGCAGTGGTCCTGCTGGTCTCATAAACATTTCTTTGTAGTGTGTAGTTTCGTAAGTAAAGCATGAAAAAAGACATAAAGGAGCAAACCAAGTTTCACAGTAAGGCTGCTGATAATGATAACTAGTAATTATTTTTTCAAGTTGGGAAATAGACTTTCTTGGGTATGTAGGTGGGATGGAGGGTGGAAAGTCTTCCCCCTCCAAATCCTTAGGGAAATAGTCTTTTTAACATTTCAGAGAGATGAAGCAAAGTGCCCTGCTCTTCCAAATGCTTGCACGTGTACACAGGACAGCGTTGGACCTCCGGGACCCCCAGGCCCTGCAGTAAGGAAACTGAAATTGGCTTCTTATTTTGGAATCTTTGGTGTAATCATGTATTTGCCAGTACAGAGTCTGCAAGATGTCTCCATCCTTCTGTGTTTTCTAGGAGAGTGCAGGCTAAATTGCAGCCATCTTTTATAGTATTTTTTGAGATCTGAGCTGGAGTTAATCAAGAAGGAAATTTGATTCTGGTATTTGACACATTACTCCAGCTATACAGGAAAAATGACATTGGCTAGACTTCTCTTAAAGATATGAACCTGGGTTTCCATCTGTAATTACAAAGCTTTGAAAATTCCTTACGGCTCCTGAAAGTCTCTTGTATGAATGAAGCGCCATGGTTAAGGCGCTGACCCAAGAACAACTTGTTTAGAACCTAGAACACATGTGCCTACCTCATCATGAGCACAGGATAGAAAGAAGGCGATTCCCATACGCGTGGTAGCCGAGTCAGCTGGGCATGGTGGCACATACCTACAATCCCAGCATTCAGAAAGCAGAGGCGGGAGAATTGTGAGTTCGAAGCCAGCCGGTGCTCCATGGTGAGTTTGAGGCTGGCCCGGGCTACAGAGTGAGACCCTGTCTGTCTCAAATAAATAAATAAATATATACATACATACAACAAAAAACAAACCTAAATGAACTCCGGGCGAGAATATTGGAGCTTAGAAGAACTCGAGTGAGAAGGTTAAGACCAAGTCTATTCATGGGGGGAAGGGAGACATTGAGGACTTCAATGACAGAGCTCACAGGTCAGTGTGTAACTTCTTGCTCCAGGCAGCCCAATGTCTGACCAGTCGGAGCCACTTGAGGAATGCAAGTGACAGCTATAGTCTAAACTGTACTCTCTTCCCTTATGAAAATGGGTCACTGACAGAAGAGCAGCTCAGGGATTCTCAGAATACTAAATTCTGCTATACTTGGGAGAGAGCAAAACATATAAATTGATTTTAGGTTAATTATAGAACAGTTTCTCATGTACAGAATCAAAATGTCACTACGGTTACTATCTTTTTTTTTAGTAACAGTGACTTACCTGATTTATGTGTATAATCAAAGTTATATCCTGGATCTGTCAATATTTTGAGAAACTTTTCTTCCCCTCAGTTGTGAGGTAACATTACTGAATATCATTATCATATTTATTTTGTCTTTATTCAGCAGTGTCTGAATTTCTGTTGCTTAAGTAGATGTCTGAGGTTCAGAGAGATTTGAGATAACCTTCTTTTTGGATATTATTTTTCTTAAGGAATGTAACTCACATAATTCCAAAACACATTTTTCTCCTTACTATATTCAATATATTCTTTTTTGGTTTTCCCTGTAAACCTGAAAATTTCAAGTACACTTCAAATTTTGCTAACTATAAATTTAGAAGGTAAAAATAAGACACTCAGAATGTACACAGTTTTGAAATCCTCTCTCTCCCATATTTGTATGGCATGATTTTTTTTTGCCATGCTGGGGATCATATTCAGGGCCTTGAACATGCTTGCTAACTGCTCTGCCACTGAGCTATCTTCCCAGGCCTGACATGAAATTTTTACTTCAATATTTTGCAATTAGCTATGCAAGTATTAACTCTCTGGATGACGTGCTCCTTGAAGCAATTTTTATATATCAACTTTTCTGCTTTTCTTATGTTCACACTAAAATGCGTTCTATGTATTTTAGGGAGGACCTGGTGCTAAAGGACCCAGAGGTGAAAGAGGTATCAATGGAGCGATTGTAAGTATACGTTAGAGCTCATTTAAATGTCCATCTGCCTGTCGAAGTCTGTTTGTTCAAATTCCCACTCAGGGGTATGTGATGCCCTCAAGTGAGTTCAGATCTAGAATGCCTCAGGTGATATAGTCTCAATCTCCTCAGTTTCAGGAATTCGTGTCTTGGATCATATCTCTTGTGCATAAGGCGACACCATGAATCTGATCCTATGAGATCTGAGCTTTGTGTTCATATAAATCTATGAGTATAAACATGTGAATATAATATGTTCAATATAGATTATTTTTCAAAATATCTACTTCTGGAAGGACTTTTATGGAAATTTAAGTGCTCTTGTGAATTTATTGCACTTTCCAGCTGTTCTCTTAATGAATAGTAAAGGGAAGCAAAGAGTGGCATAAATAGATGTTTTCACAGATGTACAGATGTCTAAAATGTTTGTGAAGATTATAGGATTGAGCCCTCGAGTTAGGAAGACAAGTCTCTGACCGTTCACACCAAGGCCCTTACTTAACTTGTGGTCGTCTTTCTCTTGCATCTTGTAGGGGCCCCCTGGTCCTCGAGGAGATACAGGTCCTCCAGGCCCCCAGGGTCCTCCGGGCCCCCAGGGACCCAACGGGCTCTCTATTCCGGGAGAACAAGTAAGCACAATGACTCTCTAGTAAGGGGGAACGGAGTTTAACTGGAACATTTGCTATGTTTTGCCAAACTCAAATGTTTTCTCAGAGAATTCACCAGGGGTAATCACTGAGATGATGTCCTATGATGATGTTTATTTCAGACATGTAAATCAAATATGTAATAATATGTAACTGTGTAGAAATAATTATTGCTACTTACTTAACCTTTGAGAAATGTTCTCAAAAATAATGTATTTATCTCTCGTGTTAAATTATGCCAAAGTTTAAAAAAAAAGGTATATTATCCCACAATTACATAAAATGATCTAGTAACGTTGTAAGTGGTAATTATCATGCAACATTTGTAGTTTAAAAAGTGAGCATCAATCCCCAAAAATGGCTTATTTATCTGCCTTCAAAAATTCTGTCATGTGCCCATCTCTGTGCCTTCCTTTGGATGTATGAAGTGAGGGGAGCGTCGTAAGTGATGTCTCTCCCCTTTTATTTCATCTCTGTGGCGTGTCTGAGAACTGTCTTCCCACTGCTTTCTCCAGGGTCGCCAGGGGATGAAGGGTGATGCCGGAGAGCCAGGACTCCCAGGACGGACGGTGAGTCGTTGACCCCTCATGTGTCATTTCAAAGTTGACTCTGAGGTGCTTCAAAAGGTGACCCAGACTTCTGCAGCAGGGCAGAGCCTGCACATGTGCTGCGTGTCATTTCTGTGTCATACCTGGTCTTGGGCTTTCAGTTTGTACCTGTGTTAACCACAGACATGTATGCTGCCACCGTGCTTCGTTCTGGTTTCCTGTTCCTTTTCAGAGTCCCTAGAACTTTATTTCAAAAACATTCTTGGAGAATAACTAAAATTCTTTCACACCTGAGCAATATATTACAGCATTCCTCTTATTTGTTTCTTTCTGGGTAGGGGACCCCAGGATTACCCGGCCCTCCAGGACCAATGGGACCTCCGGGAGACAGAGTAAGTTTTCTAAGGCAGGATATGATAATATTGGACATGATATCACACTGTTGCCTGTTAATGAAGAAAAAGCCACTGCAATCCAGTTCGCATGGATGCAAACATGGAGCTCGCGTATATTGCGGAAGGCCACAAAGCTAATGTTAGTGGGCTGCCCAACCTCAGATCCATCTCAAGCTCTGTGAAACAAATTGATGGGACTCTACCAATAAATTTTAATTTGGGGAATTTAAAAAAATTTACTAGATTCAGAAAAAGAAGTCCAGAAAAGGAGTTTTAGTTGATCAGAAAAAGAGTCAAGAGTCTTGGCAAATTGTTTTACCTCCTAAAAGTAAAATCTTTATTGTGAGGTAGATTTTATGTGCTGGAACAGTATCCTTGCCTTCCATGACATTTTCCATGAAGTTAGGACATTCTCCTTAAGAACCCTGAAGCATTCCTAAGGCCTTGCTGGTGGGCAGAAAGCTGGTGTTTGGGAGGCACTGCCCAGCTGTAGCAGCACTCAGCTTTGCCCCTGATTTAGGTGGAAAGTGGGGTGGACAAGGGAATAAGCTCAGTGACCGTGGCCTCTGTGTTCTGTTCATCAGTGTTATGGAAACATTTGCTTCCGTGCAAGCTCAGAGGCTTCAATAGAACCGCCTCGACCTTTTAGAATTGCTCGAAAGAATAGAAAACAAAACAAGCAAAACTAAAGGTTTTTTCGCATTTCGTGGTTGAGGCAACAGTCTAAGATTCATCTGTATTTTAATCAGCCATATTACAACAAGGACTAGGGACAGTGCCTGCTGGTGCCAGAGCCACAACAGCTGTCACTAAACATGTTACTTTGTTAATCTTAACATCTCCGAGACGGCGTGGGCAGAGAGGAGGTCATTCAGAGGGATGAAAGATTTTCCTAGACGACACAAAACAGTGATGACAGGCTGGTGAGCTTTAGTCGCTCCATGCTCCTGTTGAGTTTGGAAGTGGGGGTTGGGGTAAGGTCAAAGAGAAAATTATACTTTCAGATCTGGAACCTGGTGGTGGTATCGATGTATACATTGTTCTTATTCTTTGAGAGTGGTACTTTTAAAAATTTTTTATTTTACAATAAGAGACAATAGTGAGGGTGAAAGGGTGGCACTAAAAATACTATAACCCAAAAGTGATGGTGGGCTGAGCGAAGAAGGCTGGTGGTGCCTGTCACTGTGTGCAGCACAGTCCTTTGGAAGCAGCACTCGGGCAGCCAGCACAATGGCCCCTACGTCCCTAGAGAGGGGGCATCAGGAGGGATTGTGCTTTTCTTCTGAAAGACTCTAATCTGGGCGTAACTCCATGGTGAGGCCCTCCCAGGTCTCCTGGGATAAGGGGCAAAGACTTCTCTTTCACGCACAGCCGTGTGTATCTACTCCTGCTCAGTAAACAACCATGAACGCTGGAAGGAGGTGCACAGCTTGTGGGACACAGATTTCAGATTTTGGGAACGGGGATCTCAGTTGGGAAAAAAAAAAAAAGAAACTTGAGCTCAAAGGTGGAAGTGAGAAGGAAGTTCCGGGGACATTGTGTGGAAGGACGATGTGTCACCAGGATCGCAGGTAGGGGCAGGACACAGGAGTTGTCGTCAGCACAGATGAGTTTCAAAATGAGGAACTGCTTTGGGACTATTAGAAAATAACAACAGAACCACACTTAGAGACATCCACGTGTGTATGAAAGTGATCATTGGCTTGCTTCAGCCCCCCTCACACTGGATGTGGCAATCTTGGCAGTCGTTGTGGCGGCTTTGAAAAAGAGAATAATCCATTTAAGTTATAGCAGGAAAAGGTATGCAGGGGTGGCTGGACCTTCTGAGGATGTCGGAATCTAATCCTCCTCATCGCAAGTTAGACGTGTTTCTTCTAAAGGAAAATGGCTGCTCAAAAATTTCCTAGGGTGACTGGAGAAAGATGATTCAGAAACACAATATTTATCTAAAAATGAAGAGAAATGTACTGTGTAGCAGTTGGAGAACTTTAGATAGAAGAAATGCCATTCAAACTGTCTAAGCAACACTACTGGACATTCCTCCCTTTAAGTGGCTCTCAGAAGTAATGTTGATGCTGTAGCAGATGGACTTGGGGTCTGTTTTTTGTTAAGCAGGCCTAGATCTTTCAGAAAACAAACTGAAATCTTATCCCTATACATTTCTGAAAAGATTTTGGGGAAGGGGCAGTGGGAAATTTCTAACGAATTTTAAAGAATTAATTTAAACCTCTATGGTAAAATCAATGGACTACTAAGAAGTGTGGATACTAGTTGGGAATTCCTGTAATCCTGATTTGGGCTAGAATCCAAGCATGTGAGTGAATGATCACTCTTATTCTCTGCAGAAAATGAGACAAAAATCTCCTCTGACTGATTAATGCTACAATCATAAACAACAGCTTGACTCAGAAACCCTAGGCTGAGACTGGCTAGGAGCCACTTAAGGAGAGGAATTTTTGGAGACCTGTGGTTGGCAGGAAAGCTCACTAGGTAGCGGGGCGGCTCTCCGCGGGCAGAGAGCATCTGGCACTGTGGGGAGAGCAGGAAAAAAACTGCAGATAAAGTGTATGTGAGGGCCAAAGTCTGTGGGCCGGAGGCTGCTGTGCTTTCTCAGCAGCTGACTGGTGCACGTGCAACTCTGGGCTTTCCTGTGAGATGAGGGGGGTGGGCAGCTAGAAAGTTGAACTGCTCATCCCCAGACCAAGCTTCTCTCTCTTTGGGTACAGAGCAGGCCAGACAGCCTTGCTTCTCTCTGGGGAGGAGAGACTTTCCCGAGCTTGGAGACGAGCTGCCCTGCCCCAGCTGCCTCGCAGCTGCTCCGGAAGTGAAGAAAAGTGTTTTCAAAGCGTGCCTCTCGGGCATCCTGTCTGCTATGCACTTGCTCTTCTCAGCAGCATTCCTGTCACCCCACTCTGACCCTTTCTGAGCCGCTTTGTGCGCGGTGACTTCTTGGTAGAAAGGGTCAGTCTTTCCTTAGTCTTCTTTACACTCTTAGAAAAGCAAAAGCCAGTACCTTCATGAAAGGAAATGCCTTCTTCAGAGAAGATTAGTTTGGCTTTTCAAATGGTTTTATTTATAACTATAGAAATGACTGAGCATAGAAATTAGTTACTCAGTGAAAGACATCAGGTAAATTGGAGTGATTTTTTTTTTTTCTTTTTGATATTTGTCTTTGTGTTGAAAGCTTATCTATCAGACAGCGAATTGGGCCAGATCCTTCTCACCAGCCTTTTTACCTTTAGTGACCTGTTGATCAACTTTTCTTTTCAGCTGATCATCACCCCCCTAATCTGTAATCAATTTTATTTTTACAATAGGGCTTCACTGGAAAAGACGGTACAATGGGACCCAGGGGCCCCCCTGGGCCACCGGTAAGAACTGAATGGCTTGTGTCGTCCCCGTTCCCCAGCCCCTCACCCCACAGTCCACCTTGATAGAGAAGAGCCAGGCAGCTCGATTTGAGGCACACTCCATCTGTGCTGGGGGGTGTTATGTCAAGGGAGCTGTTTGTTTTCATTTTGCTAAATCAAAATGTGCTAGAAAACAAATGTGTCAAAATATAGTCTTTTGTGTATTTGATGAAATTATATTTGAAAAAAAGAAATATCTCGAACTAATTTAGCCACTAGCTAGTGAATGGCTCACATCAAGTGGTTGGATCGTGTGACCTCTGTGGCTGCTTCCTTCTCTGGAATTGTAAGAATGTGAGGCTATGGTATTTGACTCTCAAGGACATTTATTGCTAAGCAACCATCAGTCATTCTGAGGAAGTAAGTTTTTTCTACAACTAAAATGAAGGGCCTTCTAATTAAGATTTGTGAGGAAATAACTGAAGCTAGCGGTTGTGAAATGGGCATTGGTGTCGTCTGCATCCAGGCGAGACAACAATTAAATTAAGGTGGTGGATAGTGGCCATGTCTATATGGTAATATATTAAGATTTGAGGACACCCATTAGAATAAGTTCATTATTTATGCTTAATACCTGAGTTTTCAGGCAAGGGTGGTTTAAATGCCTAGTAAACTTTCATTTTGAGTATCTATTTCAGAGCTTAAAACTGGCGTGGTCAATGGGATAAAGGATTGTTTTATAAAATCCGATGGTCCCACTTTAAGGAAAATGTAGGCATCACAACATGAAGTATTTTATAATATATATTGCAAACACTCTACTGAGCATATGGCTAAAATGTCTGGAAGCTATAGTGAAAGCAACAGGGAGAAATTCTTTGGTTTGGTGAAGAATGCGGGTGTGATAGGTGAGAACAGGAGTGTGGAAAAGTGCCGAAGAAGAAAAGGAATTTCTGGGCTGCGAGCAAAATTCTCAGAAGGAAAGGGAAGGCGGCTCCATTGTGCTAACTTAGCACAGTTTGTCTTTGGCATTGGCAGAGTTTTCTGGTTTTGCAGTACAAACAATCTACAAAGTAGGAATTGCTTTCTGCAAATTCACTTTGTAACCAATTTACTGGGATCAGAGTCTGTAAATGGTGAGACTGATGATAAATATGCAGGCATTTTTCCACTGGTCTCAAGATAGATTTTGGAACTGCATAGTCCATAAAAACTGAACTGGAATTTTCAAGTTTTTTTTTTTTTCCCTTTGTGTTACCTTAGATTTTGGTTTTACTCTTCTCTGAATGTGTAATTATATGTTGTTTCCTCTAAGAACTTTTAAACCTGGCTACCATTACTTCGTTTACTGTGATGGGATTTTGTCTTGGTTGTAACAGCCCTTTGTTGACTTGTGCTTCAGGGAAGCCCAGGCTCTCCCGGCGTCTCAGGACCAAGCGGGAAACCAGGAAAACCCGGAGATCACGGCCGACCAGTAAGTGGACAACTTGCATGTCTACCTACCTTCCTTTCCCTACACATAGAAAGCAAGAAAACTGTAGGTGTGGGTTATATCTGCTGTAGATGTGTTTAAAACATTTGTCAAGCCTATCCTAACGCCACAGATTTGAGTTGGTGTAGGTTCTAAAGTTTTTCTCTCTGGTTGCTATAATATGCTGGGAAGAAAATTGTGGTCATTGGATTTCTTTAAAAGGAGAGTGGACTAATGAGCCAAGGTACATATTTCTGCACTGTATAAAGAGTGCTTTAGAGCTGGCTCAACAAAATGATTCTTTTTATTTAGAAGTAGCATGCCGTTTGAGACAAGAAAGCACATGATGATGGTGTGTGCTGCCTCTGTCCTTGGTTCGCAAACATCTGTTCTTTTCTTTTTAGTTGACATTAATCCCAGAATTAAAGGATTTACTGGCTGGGGTTGTAGCTAAGAGGCAGACCACTTGCCTAGTGTGTCCCTTGATTCGATACCAGTACTAAAAAAAAAAAAAAAAAGATTTATCAACTTTAGTTGGTCATTTTACTTTTTTTTATATGGTCCTTCCCCAATTTATATCCAATTTAAATTTCTCTTACTCAGATGTTTTGGCTTAAAATTGAGATTGTATTGTACAGATCAGGTTGTCAAATTAGTATCTCCAAAACTGAATTTAAGGTTTCTAAAATGTCCACAAGTATTTGTAATAACTATTAGGCTTTATATACTTTGCACAGTTTACCTTTTTTGTATTTATTTTACCTAAGACTCTTGTGTATATAGTTAATACTGTTAGATGTCTGAAAGTAGGGTCTGTGACTTTCACTTTGAATATGATCTCTAAACACTGGCAATAAATATAACTTCTACAAATCACATGCAAAAAGGCAATTCTGTAAGTTAAAAATATTACAAAAATGTCAAAATAGCATCAAAGGTAAAAAAAAAAATTCCCTGCAATTTGCAAAAAGCTCCAAACGAAGTACTATTAGATCTAATGCTTTTGGCGAGGGGATAGTCCACTCACATTTTTCTCATGATGACTGTGATTTGGTATGTGGCAGGAAACAGAGCGAGTCCTTGCCTTCTCAGAGGCTGTGGAGGGGTGAGAGTGAGCACACCGGAAGTGAATAACGGAGCGTGCAGGGTGACAGGTGATAGGAAGAGACACTGCAGAGATAGACAGGGGACCTCTCCGAGAAGTGTCACAGGCATGAGGGAGGAAACAAACTGTTACATCTCGGGGAAGAGGATTCAGGTGGAGGGAACAGCATGACTTAAAGCCTCGTGTAAGGAGTGAGCCTGGGAGAGGAAAGAAACACCCAGGAAGCTTGGACACCTGCCAGGATGGGGACTAAGGGGAGAAGGACAAAGGACGAGGTCAGATAGCTAGGCAGAGGTGACTGTGTGGATAATCTGACCCATCGTAAGGAATTTTTACATTATTCTAAGTGAGGCAGGAAGCTTGTCAAGCCAGAGGAGTGACATGATCTAATTTTTGCGCTAAAAAATTCTGGCTTCTGTGTGGATAACTATAGAAGGGCAAAATGGGAAGCAAGACACTGGAATGGTTAAGGTAAGAGTCTTGGTTCTGATCACAGTGGTTTCCATGGAGATGGTAAGAGGTGGTTTGGTTTGAGGTACTCTCTGAACATCAGATTTGTTAGTGGTTTGGATGTTCCTTCCATTGGCAGCCTGGGAGTGTGGAACTGAATGACAAAAACTTCCTGCATTTAAGGAAACCTTTTCCCAAGATGTCTCATGGCCAGTGAGACACCCGTGACTGAGCGGACACAAAGTCTCGGTGGTTGTGTTTGGATGTGAGACCATTTGGGTTGAGTTATTTAATAAGGGGAATCCTGGTTTCTTTTCTACCCCATACACAAAGACTCCCTGCAGGAAGTTAGAGATATATGTTTATGAAGGGGCCTGACAAATGCTCACTGGTTCTTAGTGGAGCTGACTGGAGACTAACTTCCTAGATATTCCATGATAACCAAGTGAGATAAAGAGCTGGCGTTGTAAAGCATGATGGTACAAGTGTGGTCTTCATCCGTATCTTGGCTAAAGCCCCATATTGTGTAAGGCATTACGAGATGTATGCATGGGACAGCACTTTTCCAGCAGTGGCCATGAGATTCACATCTGAGGAGTATTTTGGAGGGCATGTGTTTCTCCGAGAGCTGGAGAGGTTAGACTCCTTTTAAGAGAAAAGCGAAGTGTGAGTGATATGGATATAAATGTGATGTGTCGTTTGTTAGTTCATTAGACAACAGGCCTCGTTCTCCTCTTCATTATACCCCTGCACACTGTTTTAGACCATGTTTGTGATGTATGAAATTCCTCTATTTCAGGGCCCTTCTGGATTAAAAGGAGAGAAAGGTGATAGGGTATGTATTTCTTAAAATCTGACTTATATTTTTTGTTTGTGTTGAACATTGAAGTCCAAAGCTATAGAAGTGGTGTGCTGACGATTCTCTTGGTTTAATTAACCAGGGAGACATTGCTTCCCAGAACATGATGCGAGCAGTTGCGAGACAAGTCTGCGAACAATTGATAAGTGGTAAAGTTTCCTTTCTTTTTACTATACAAATGGTTTTTAAATTAATTGCAGAGAGATGCGGAGTTTGAGTCATAAAGTTTCTAAGATTTATGTTTTTCTTTCATTCTTGGTGAATCCTTGTTTTTATACAGTGTTTTTTTTTTATCAGATTCTGTAAAGCTAATAGTAGTTTAAAGATTGTCACTAAGGTAAAATGGTAACCCAAGGCAATATAATGGCTTGTTATTTCCACATTCAATCTGATACAAAAATCATACTTTAAAAGGGCATTACAGTTCCTTCTTATTTTATTATTTTATACCAAGGACATATATTGGTACATTGTAGACAAACATAATGATCACATTCATCATAGTTAATTTGTACCTGTACAATAGTTAATTTGTACCTGTACAAGATATATTTTGGTTTTCCCTCTTCCCCACCCCTCCGTTCCACTCCCTCTCCCTCCTTATTTACAATATCTTTATTTACATTTTTCCGTTTTTTCTTTTTCTTTTCTCTTTCCCTTCCTTCCTCCCCCCCCTTCCCTCTCTAGTTCTAGTCCCACTTGAATATTATCTTTCTTTTCCACAATATCTATTGTACCTTTTTGTCCTTATTTACACTTGTGGTTTCTCATATTAGAGAAACAATTCTATATGCAGTCATGTGTATGTGATTTATTTCACTTAAGAGTATGTTCTCAAGTGCATTCATTTACCTATAACTGTTTCAAGTTTATCCTTTTTTATGGCAGGGTAGTACTTGATTCTATAAAAAAAACCACATCTTCTTTAACCATCCAGTAGTTGCTGGGCATTTGGGTTGTTTCCAAGCCTTAGCTATTACAAATTGTGTTGCTGTAAACATAGTTGTGCATATATCGCTCTGGTATGATGTTTTTAATTCTTCTGGGAAGATACCAAGAAGAGGTACGGCTGGGTCAAATGGAATCTCTAGTTGTACTTTTTTGAGGAATCTCCACACTTATTGCTACAATGGTTGGAGCAGCCTGCACTTCCACCTACAGTGGGGGAGAGTTCTTTTTCCACACAGCCTTGCCAACATTTGTTATTGATTGATTTCTTGATGACAGCCATTCTTTCTGGAGTGAGATGGAGTCTTAGCATTGTTTTAATTTACATTTCTCGAATGACCAGTGATGTTGAACACTTTTTCATATATTTACTTGCCATTTATATTTCTTCATCTGAGAAGTGTCTATTCATTTCAGACACCCATTTTTGGGTGGGGGTCTTTACATTTGGGGGGGGTCTGATTTTTTTGATTCTTTGTATATTCTAGATGTTAGACTTTTGTCTGAGGAACAGCTGGCAAAAATATTTTTCCCATTCTGTGGGGTGTCTCCTCACTCCGTTGGTGATTTCTTCTGCTGTGCAAAAGCTTTTTAGTAGGATGTGATCCCAGTCACTAATTCTTTGTATTATTTCCCGTGCAGTCTGAGCAGGGTGTTTCAGTTTCTACGTTAGGATTTTTCGTGAGCTTCATCAGAGTATTGCTAGAGGCAGCCAACTTCTTAAGCAGTAAGACATTGCGTCCTTCAAGTTATGGCCTTTAAGTTATTCTATGCTGTAAGGGAAGGAGGCCCACCACAATTAACTGGGTCATAGAGAGCCAGTTTCAGTGGGGATCTTTTTCTCCCTATTTTCACAGATTCTTTTTACTCCCTGAGGCCTATTGAACATAATGCCCAGTGCCTGCAGACTGAGTGCCAGACTCACACTCAGGGCCACTCCTTGAAGAAGTTTTCATCAGTGTTTCTCGAAGTGTGGCCCAGAGGAACACTTGCCTTATAATCACTCATGTTGTTTGTTAGGAATGAGTTTGTAGGCCGAGTCCTGAAGCTGGTGAGTCATGGTCTTTGGAGACGGGCCTCAGAGATGCGTAGTTTCCAACATACCCACAGGTGATTCCAATTTGCACTGAAACCTGATTATTACTGCCTCAGGTACACACAGAAATGACATAGTTTTTTTAATTAATTAATTTATTTATTTTGATGTCGGGGATTGAACTCAGGGCCTTGCGCTTGCTAGGCAAGCACTCTAACTGCTGAGCTAAATCCCCAGCCCCAGTTTTTTAAATTTAAAAAAGATTCTTTTTTTGAGTCAGACTGTTTGGCATCTCTCAAGGAGATCTCAGAGACACCTTAAACTTCCACAGCTCTTCGGTAGTCATTGTAATGCCTGTAGTTTACAGGTCAGCCTCCTGCGGGAGTGATTGTTTATCAGGAGTCTGAGTGACTGAGTGTCTCAATTATTTTGGGGATACTAATCCCAGAATGTTTCCCAGAGGGAAGAGGGGGCGCTGAGTGTCACTAAACACTAAGGGAAAGTGCCATCACTCCCTGGCCTCTCACTGTCGTGCTTCTTACTCATGACTCTCATTTCCATTTGCAGGTCAGATGAACAGATTCAATCAGATGCTGAATCAGATTCCAAATGATTACCACTCCAACCGCAACCAGCCAGGCCCGCCAGGTCCTCCAGGGCCACCCGGCAGCGTGGGAGCTAGAGGAGAACCGGGGCCTGGGGGGCGGCCCGGCTTCCCGGGCACGCCAGGCATGCAGGGACCTCCTGGGGAACGAGGTGAGCATTTCTGGGCGCTGCACAGAGATGGAGGGAGAAGGAACTGGGGCAGGTGACTACTTTCCCTAGTCATATTTGGACAGTCCCCACAGAACCACCTGTCCACCAGCCTGACTCCATCAGGCCACTTGCAGGGCAGAGAGGTCTGTAGCTTAGAAACCAGGATGCTCTGCCCAGATCTCAGTAAAGACATTGCCTCTTGCTGCTTTTTCTTGTTGTTAGTGGGAAATGCTGGATCTTGGCAAACTAAAGCAGGCATCAAACTCTTATTAATTTCTGTGACTATGGCAAAGGTTGAACAGCACTGAAGTTCACTTAAGCAGCCCTGTAGTTTCAGATCCAAATTCTTTCTGTTCCTTTACTTAGGACCTGGCATGGGTCTTGTATGTTTATTTGACTTTAATTTCATGGTAGATAAGTACAGTAGAAAGAAAAAAGAAAAACAGAGTTTTCTGATTCCAGATGTATCAGGACTCTGGATGCCACCTTGAACAAAGGAGTAGTAAATATTTAAGAGAACACTGAGATATTTCTATAATTTTGATGGCTTGGATCCATACAAATAGAGCTACTAAAGATAAGGACCCTTTAAGATTCTTTTGCATATACTCTATTTATTCAAGATTTCTGTTCTTAATTACTATTTAAAGTATATTAGACATTTGTTTCCTTCGAATAATTTTCCCCCTGACTTGTAGCCAGAGTTGTTTCTTGGCCATGAATCTGGAATTACACAAATGTCTAGGAAGGACTTGGCTTTAAGAGTGAACTTCTGTGAAAAATTAGTTTCTGTTTTCACTAAGGAAATGAATTACTCGTATGATTGTCATTTCAGATACAAGCTGTATGTTTGCAGATAACCTTGCCCCGTGCTTTCCTCTTCTTGCTTCCCTTAGGCCTGCCAGGAGAGAAGGGTGAAAGGGGCATAGGCTCCCCAGGAGCTCGAGGGCTGCCTGGTCCCCCAGGTAGGTTTGCCAGCACATGAAAAGGTGAAGGTGTGTCTTAGTTACTCTTCTCTTGTTGCTGAGACAACATACCTGGTTTATTTAGCTTACAGTTGTAGAGGTTTCAGTCCACAATCAGCCAGATCCAAGGCAGGGTGGCATGGCTGACAGGAAGAAGACAGCAAGGCAAGCAAGAGGGACCTTAGGTGCTTCTTTCTGCTCCTTACATCTTATCCAGGCTGCCGGGATTAGGGGGTGCCAACCCGATCAGCGGATTGATTTAGTAATCACACACCCTTAGTCCCAGCATCACACATTCTAGATTCAGCCATCTCTGAAAAAGCCCACCTATGACTGCGTGAGGCTTGGGGGGACATCTAGGCACAGACCATAACAGGGTGTGAGGGGCACGCAGTAGTGAGGGGCACGCAGTCCTCAGGAGAGTCACAGCTTCATCACGCTGGGTTGGGGCATCCGTACCATCATGGTATGTTACTAGCAGATCATTTTTCTGTTTCTTTTGTTCAAAAAATAGATATGTTCTGTCAGGCATTTATTGTAACTTTAATATGTGAGTGTTAATGAAAGAGAGTTGCTATTTTTGTTTTTAGGAAATTTCTACGTGTTTGGTTTGGCTTCATAATCTTTTAAGGATAGACACATTCCTGGTTTCTTCTAGTAGATTTCAATATGGGGCTAGTAGGCTGAAAAAAATAGATTAAAAGTCTTAACACATTGCAAAATTTTCCTATGACTTCTTTTATAATATTTTGCAAAGAAATAACAGTTGTCCAGTTTTTTTTTAATGTACTTTGTTTGTTAGGGTGAAAGCAAATTTTTCTTTATTGTAAGGTCTGTGAGATGCCTTGCAACTATCAGGTCAGCCTGATGGTTAAATCTTTGCATTATATTAACCATAACTAAGTATCACTTGATGCAGAAAGAACACTGCTCACTTCACATAGTCTGGAGATGTGGAGCACACCGGGTGTCTTCACAGTGGTCTCACGGGAGCTCCCATTTCTGTGACACAGAGAACAAACCACAGAACTCCCTGATATGTTTTGTTTGGCCAAATTCTTGCTCAGTCAGTATCCTCTTAGTAAGAATTGTTAAAAGAGATTTCTGACATTAACTCTTGAAGAGTCACTGGCTGGAAAGTTCCACCATACTTTGGCTCATAATGGGAATTTCTTAAGGAAACAACTTCTTACCATATAGTTGTGAATGGTCTCGTCTTGACGTGATGCAGTGCCACCCAAAGCATTGCTGACTGTCTGGAGAGGTGTATTTAACCAGAAAGGAAACACATTTGTTTTAACTCCACACCAGGTCCTCAAGGAGAATCCAGAACAGGTCCACCAGGGTCCACAGGTTCAAGAGGTCCTCCTGGGCCTCCTGGTCGCCCTGGAAACTCAGGTATCCGAGGCCCCCCGGGTCCTCCTGGATACTGTGATTCGTCCCAGTGTGCCAGCATACCATACAACGGACAAGGCTACCCAGGTATGTTATTGCCATTGTAGGAACCCAAATCCAGCTGAAGAACCTTTATGAAAATGAAGAAAGATTAATTTAAGGATTTCTTGAAGATACCAACTCTTTCAGTTTTGTACCTTGTTTATATATTAATAGTGCTATCTCCTAAAGCATAAGACACTACTTCGTTGTTAGGATTTAAATAATTACAGTATTTTCTCTTCCTGTATTTCTATATTTATCAAATCACATCATAAATCCTTCCTTAATTCTCCTGGGAGCCCAAGGAATGCTACCAATTAACGTTTTTTTTTTTAAATCTGAAAGGAACACAGATTTGTTGAATACAATTGGAGAATATCTAGAATAGATAAACTATTAACATAGTGCAGGCAAATGAAAAATTGATTGTCCATGGAATTCATACTTATAAAATTTGAGAATTAATTCTTCCTAAAGGGTTATTAATGAAATTCCACTATTCGGCACTTAGAGAAGACAGAAGTCTCTTCTTCCTGACAGTGGGGAGATATGAGGACCAGAGAGATGTGCGTGGGGCTATAAGACAGTAATACTATGGTCAACAGTGATTTTTTCATTAGTGCACCCTCAAGCATCTTGCAAATTTAAAAAATGATACTGCTGTTTGATATGGTTTGCTACTAGCAAGTAGTGCATGAGTAGTTGAATATCTAAATACCTATATATCTATATATTTATGTGTGTACCTATTACCAAAAGTAATAATGTATCTTACTGTATATTTCATATGCAACCCATTTGCAAAATTACAATTCAATTCTTTACAAAATAAATTTAAATTACCACTGCCTTAGGGCATGTGTGAATAAATGAAAATATATGGATATATATGTATACACTTTAACCATTACATACTTAGATGGATGTGTATATATTTTTTACATAGTAATTCCACTTTTAAAAACTATCATCTTTGACCTGTTTCAGGTTCCGGCTAACAAATTTTCTAAGTCGCCAGTGCTGCTTACAGTTTGAATACATGAAAATCCTGTTTCTGAGATGTTTTGCGCACGTGCTTATTAGAAAATGAGTCTGTATGGAAATCTCACCACAGATATGGTTAATGAGCCGGGTCAACATCATAAAGGAGGGTGGAGACTTTTTATACTAACTTGAATGCGACAAAAACAGTGGTGTCAGCCTCATGCATTTCAGCAATAATGTAGAAAACACATTTTTAAAAAAAGTTCAAACGCAAAGCCACGAAGTGCCTCCGTTGTGAAAGAGGTGCATAATAAAACTACTAACCAGCAGAGACGATGCCGTTTTAAGAAAAACAATTAACCTGGTTAAAGAGAGGTGTCTTATGTAAATAATAAACTAATGTGGCTTGTAAATGGTTTGTATGTGATCCTGTCCACTAAAATTACTTAAAAATCCTCCGATAAGCTTCCGCATCAAAGCTTGCTGGCTGCCAGCCCTTTGCTGCAATAACATCCCATGAAACCTCCTGCCTTGCTTGTGAGCGGTGGCTGATTCAGGGCTTGCCACTTTCAGCGTTTTTTTTTTTTTCTTTCTTTTTTAACTTGTACTCTCATTTGGATTTTGTAACTGCGATTTTCAAACCAAAGTTTAAAACCCCCCTCCCCCCTTTTTGCTGTAGTCCCTGGTGTCCTTCACCCACTAGCTGGGACTCAGTCCGGTGGGGAGGCCCCAGAGAATGCCAGGTACTGTATGTTACCTGGCGACGGTTGCTTCCCACCTCCAGAGCTCGGTTCCCAGGAGCCAATAAAACTCCTCGCCTCCCACTCTGCTCTCCAAGTTGTTCTTTGGCTGGAGGGGATGTGCGAAAACCCTGCCAGGGTTCTGCCTTTGCACTTCCTCTGCGGTCTCTGACCCTTCCCAGGTGTTCGTGCAATGATTGTATTTACTGCTGGATCTTTGAAGGTTTTTCGCTTTTTAAAGTACCATTTCATTATTTGATCAGTGAATTCTCTCTGCAAAGGGACATGGCCAGGGCCCTGTCATCTCTCTGTGGTCCTGGGTTGTGCCAGGCGCCCTCCCCGGGGTGCGGGCTGGGGCTGGGCCCTGTCCCCACCATGCAGATCCTGCCGTAACCGAGCTGTTGGTCGCACAGAGCCGTTCGTGCCGGAGGGCTACCTGCCAGAGCGCCAGCCCTTCGTCCTGCCAGTGGAGCCCGAGCGGACTGCGGACTACGAGGAGGACTACGGCGCCGATGAGCCCGCGGCGCCGCGTCTTGGCCCCGGGTGGGCCTGAGCGCAGCGGGGAGGTCAGGGGTCGCGTTCGGGGTACAGAAAGCAGTGTGCTGCTTTTCTGCGATGTTTGTCCGGCGTTGCTTCACCCACGGGCGCCTTTCTGACTGCAGAGAGCGTCGCATCTGCAGGACCCCAGCTCGCAGCGCGCAGCCCGCCGACATCCCTGCCTCAGCCTCCACACGCTTGCCGAGCGCTCTGCGCACTAAAGCTGCTCGGCGAGAAGGCGCCCTGCGGGGCAGCTTCAGCGAAACGCTTGGGTTAAACAGTAGGTCCAGGAACCCAGGAACCCAGCACTGCTGTGCATTTCCAGAGAGCAGATTATCTTTCCCAGTATTTATCTGCAACTAGTTACACCACAGTTCAAGTTAATTCCCTCCTAACATCACCCAGGAGAGAAGCGGCACTCGATACAACTTCCGGTCTTCCTCTTCTCTCTTCTGTCACATGCTAGAGCCTAGAACCCTCTCAGGCATCTCCCCGGAAAACCACAGCTCTTAAGCCGCGTAGCTGAAGTTAATGCATCAACTGGATACAATTCCACATCCCCTTACGTCTCCTTGTTCTAGACACACTAACATTTATGCCAAATTTCAGATTATTCTGCAGAGATGGAATTGCATGTTTGTGTTGTATATTTAGTATGAACTTTTCCCCCCAGAACATAATGTTTCTTAGTTATCAAAAGCAGTTGGAAAATGTTTGCAAGACTATGAACATAGAATTGCTGCTTTTATATTTTAACTGCAGATTGTGAATTTCACTGCCTTATATTATTTATTTCTGAAACAAAAGAGGCATTTTTCAATAAAACTACTGAAAATTGGACATGGTATTTTTTTTTTTTTTTCTTTGACGGGCCTTTTGGACTACTCGGGCAGTTGTTACAACAAACACATTTGTATCCTTGGATACGGTTACAGATCTTGCTAATACTATTAAATTATGCTAAATAACTTTAGATTTTTAATGATATGGTGAAGTCATAGAAAGCGAGTAGTGAGAGCCTTAAAAAGCCCAGCAGATTCTAAAAGCTTTGTTAGGAACATAGAGGATGTGTGGGTTGATGGAAAACAACTAGGTATCCTAGGAGACCCCAAACAACCAAATAATCTCTAACAACCCACATGAATTTGTATGCATCTAATTACTTTCCTGTACTATACTCTGCCCAATAGCAAGTTGCATTGCAAGAAGGAAAATTCCTTAATGGAAAATATTACATTTAGCAGTACCTTCCTTTTCCCACTTACAAGTGTAATACCACCATTCTAAACATCAAAGAAAACAATGTAAATGTTAGTTTGAAAGACTCAACATCAATGGAACACAGAGTTGGACTGATAGAAATTTCCCACAGAGCAAAATATCTGAATTACATAGTCTCTGGAGGCCAAGACAAAAAAGTATAGATGATACATCAATGTGTCACATGTATAAGGCTTCAATCAGATTGCTAACTTCAGCAGCCACTTGCCATTATTCTCAACCTTGTACCTTTAAAGTTAGAAAAGACCTCTGGAAAGCACTGACATTACTCCTGTCTAATTCTGGCTGTGAGTGGGGGAAAGCAGAAGTATCAGAACAAGATGGAGACTGTCTTGTTCTTAACCTAGTTCATCACTACATGTTTCTCCATCCTCCCTGGGCATTTATTCTCCTGGCAGAAGCCTCACACCTCAAAAATCACTCAGTTATTTTTATGAGTGTCTGATTGATTTGGGTTTCTGATGTGCCTCCACAACAGTCCCTGGATCTGAAGCCTTAAGGTTGAGGCCCCAGAGCCTCATGGATCTGAGGCAAAAGGAATTCCTGGCTAGATCCGGGTTTAGTCATTAATGTTGGCAATGCACTAATTAACCAGCTCCTAGTTGTGCTGGGAGAGGGGAGGAGGGGCAGAGGTGTTCCTAACCAGGGGCTAAGCAGAAATTCATTACTAGTTACGATGCATGTTGTCATTTTTGTTTTTGTGTATTCCCTTCTTATGTTTTCTCAATTAAATATTAAAATTATCTTTGCATTCCTTGAATGAATGTATACTAGCTAAACTATAGGGAGAAGAGGCCAGATAGTCTGGCTTCAAAAACTCATGGTAAAAATCCCAGAAATCAAGCATGTAGGTGCTGGTTTATTTATGTAAATTTTCTCTGAGGGGAGCCCAGTACAACTTGCAACACTTTTCCTAGCTCTTTTAACTTAGAAGGATTGTAAGAAATTTACTATATTGTGAGAGGAGGTTGGACCTCCTCTCACAATATAGTAGGTCTAGAGTGGGAAAAGTGTCAAGATTTATAAATAATATCTGCATAGATCCTAATTTCTGAGTCTTTTGATAGAATATTTTCCATAATAGAATTAATGACTTAGTGTAACGAGAGGTTGCACACATGTTTTCTCAAATATCTTAGCATTCATTTTTGGGTCTAGGCAGAATTATGCTGCCTATACAGTTTCTCATACTTACATTCTATAAAATGAGGTCAATATAATTTTTCTGAATTATTTACTGTCTATTATATCTAAAACGCTATATTTGATACATTAGATTTGTTCTCATTTGGTTTTAGATATAATTCTTCAAAATAAAAGGGGTTTTTATTAGACCCACGTGGTCTAAGTGCCTTATAAAGACTAGCTAGTAAGAATCTCTCTAAATGTTTTATTTTAAAAGGTAATCTTTTAGAAAAAAGTAATATTGATTCCTAAGTTTGGAAGATCTGTCCAAACATGTATTTATTAACCTGAAGGTCAGGCTGCTGAAGGCTACTAGAAGACCCCAGGCACTCTATTTTGGGGAATGACGAATAGTTCCTGCCTCCAGCTCTGACATCTTGCCCAGTTCCATATCAGTACCCAACTGTAGATCCCTTCCCAGAGTTCCACAAACATTTAACTTAACACATCACCTATTTATTAGGATTAAGTTTAGCTATTATAGAAAGCAACACAATAACAGTGGTTACAAGAAGTAAAAATTTCTTTACTTCTCATGTTTAAGGAGGCAAGAACCCAGGCTCTTTCTATCTTCCTTCTGTGCTTTTTACAGTTTTTGTGGCCAAGTTAAGTTTCTGGTCCATGATAGTTGAAAAAGCTACAGTTATTATATTCATCCTCCAGAAGGAAAGAGGAGGAACTGGAGAAAACATCACTTCTTTTATACATACTTCCTGAAAGTTGCAAACAATTTATGTTGCGTATCATTAGCCAAAACTTAGCTATTTGGCTACTTCTACCTATAAAGGGAAGTGAGAAATGTTGTCTTTATTTTAGCTGGCCATGTGCCAACTAAAATCAGCTACCCAATTACCATGTAGGAAGGAAAGTGCCAACTGGGAATCAACTCAAGTCTTTAGTTTTTGACACAAAGTCCAAATCTGATTGTATCTCCCCATAAATTTGATTTTCTTTTACTTTTACTGCCATCTATGAAGTTATTCAAGATAGAAACTTGAGAGTCATTGTAAACTGTATCTTCTTTCACTTCTCACATCCATTCAATCGTGAACTCATATATATATGTTTATCTCTATATATCTATCTATATATATATCTGTTATTACTGTTCAAGGTCAGACTCTTGGGATTTCTTTTTATGATTAAATAATTAACAGTCTCCTAAAAGATCTCCCTCCCGGTGTTCTTTTTCTGAGGTAGGGTGTTGGGGATTGAACTCAGGGCCTTGAGCTTGCTAGGCAAGTGCTTTGCCACTGAGCTAACTCCCCACCTCCCTTCCTGTATTTTTGACTTCCCTCAAGAAAGTCTTCACACAATTTCTCTGTAAATCTGGACTTTGCCAAATGCCTGTTCCTCCATTCTCACAAGGCCATCCCTGGACCATTTGAAATTCCCTTTGTGTGGTTTACAAACTCCCTCAAACCCCCAAACCCTCAGCCTCTTCAGGAAACAGCCCCAGCACCTCTTAGCGAGGCTCTGACGACACGGCACAGCCTGCTAAAGCCTCCTAGAGGAATCGTGGAGTGAGGTGTATCCTCCTCACTTTTTGGCCGTGTTCGCTGTCCAGTAATCCTTCCTTGTCCCACAAAAAGGCCTTCTCAATGGCAGCTCATACCTAACACTCCATTGCTATAACCTATTTACCTTGTGGCTATCAGTTCGGTACATTCATCCATTCGGTACAATGTTTACTGTCTAGTCCTTAGTGCTTTTCTCCGCCCTCGTGGCTGTCATGTTCTAGGGAGACTTCAGCATCCACGTTAGGAGGACATATCCAACTCCTCCATTACTTGACCTTCTTATCTTCACACACTTCCTTTTACTAATCTCAGCTACTCAGTCTCTCAGTGGGTTTAACTAGAACTCATTATGAGCTGCCACTGTAAAATCAGTAATTAAGACAGTCCACCCTTTCTGGACTTCCGGCTCTTCTGCTCAAGAGCCCCATTGCCACAGTTCTATGGCTTCATCATGATACCAAATGCAGAGGACATTCTGTGTTCTTCACATCCATCAGCTTCTCCTTGTGTTTACTTCTTTGTTTTCCTTGGATGCCATGTTGTAGCAACACACCATGTATTTGGACAGCCTTAGCTCCAAGAGGGTACAACACTAGTTTTGTTTTTCTTTAACTTCAATTTTTAGTTAGACTCTATGAATATTCTTTTTCTATTTCTTATCATACAGGAGATAGATCTCCTTTGGGGGGGATCATTTCCAGCAAAAACACTCCAGTTCAATCCAGTTTAATCCATGCAAAAACTTTATTCTCAATTCTAATTTAATATTCATTTTCCTTTGATCTTAAAGCCAGATCTTAGACTTGTGGATGTGGAACATGGAAGTGGCATGTCAGCTTTTTCACTTAAGCTTCTCCGGGGTTCAGGTAGTGGAAGAGGACGAGGCAAAGGGAAACCAACAGTGTGTCTGCATAACCTGAGTATTGGATTCTTCCCGGGAGTCAGTGCCTACAAAGGGTGGGTTCCTGCTCCTCTCTTAGGTGTCTGTGCAAGTTTCTCAGGGGCCTGTAGAGGCCCTGCCCAATGTCCATTTATTTCCAAAATGACATCTCTCAGTGTCCACTCAGCTTCTGCTTCCTTGGAATATGTCATTACTATCTCCTGCTGAGGACCTTACACTGCCCCCCCCCCCAAAGTCCTCTTAGGAGGAAGTCTAGCAAGACAACCTGAGTTTGGCTGCCTTCCAAGTATTCACTGGATCACAGGAGACTCAGATATCCACCCTTATTTGTCAAGTCGAATAAAGGAGATACCCCCAACCTGTGCCCTTTCTCTTTACCTTGTCAGGTCCCCTTTGTTTTCCTCATTCTACACATAGGTCTATAAGTCATGTCAGCCAGTCTCACGTCTCTTGTGTTGTAGCTACCCACCCGCGGAATGGCATGCCCGTCTTGTAGGCAACCCTTGGTTTGTAGGAATGAGTCCCTGAGAATAACCCTCACGTGAACCATATGGGTGCGGGGTTAAAGCGTTCTTTCTTCAGTAAAAGGTAAAAGCACAACTCTGCTCTATGGTAATGATGACCTGATTCAGTAGATTCTTCTCTATTCTCCATATTTTGCAAAAAAGACGAGTTGGGGGCAAGGGAGTGATAGTTTGGGTGGAAGAGCCAAGATTCTTCCAATTCTTGGAAGTCCTGTGGGCACGTGCTTTGTGGACTTCTTTAGGATGTGGGTGGTAATTATTGCTTTCATATTTGTAGCTATATGCTAATTTTGAGTCAAGAGAAAAAAAAAGGTTACCTAAATAAGCCAAACTGTTTTGCCACCTTATCTTTCTACCATACCCATGTCCTAAGCTCTAGGCTTGTCATTTCCATGGCTGTCCCCAGAAACTGAGCTTGGTAGAAGGAAACCATTTTCAGGACAGCATGTTGTGTCTATAAATCTGTGATGACCAGCCTCAACTTGCCTGTCAGCACTACTCAGTAATTTGACCATCTTCTCAACTATATCTGAAAGCTATTCTCAACTATTTTTCACAATTTGAAACTTCAATCTTGTACCTCATCTTGCTCGTAAGATTTCATGCTACTTCTCATGGAAATAGATATTTCACATAGGAACAAGGAACTGAATCAGAACTTTACCTTTCTACATCTGGCTACAAAACAACCTGCTTCTGTATCCATCTTTTCCTCCTGTCCTAAGAAAAGAGGATCTCTACTCCTTAAACTCTGGTTCCCTTTTCATTCCTTTTATCCGCAGGGAAGGATTAAGCACTCATCAACGGTTAACTGCTGTTCAGATGGTGAAATACAAAGTCTTTTTCTTTAGGAACCCTGAATTTTTAGAATGGGAAGCAGCAACAATCCACAAAGAGGCAAAGCATATGTACTCAGAGGGCAATAGGAGCTACGGAGGAACTAAAGTGGGGCAGGAGAGAGCCGCTGAGTGTGTGTGGTACGTGTGCTAATTTGGCTGTGGTCGGGAAATGCTTCTCTGAGTGAAGATCTGAGGGATGAGTGGAAGCATGAGGCTCAATCTGTTTGGTAACTGTATAACTGGATGCTTTGCAATTATATAGATTATTAACTCTATCCCTAGAAAGGCAGAGTGTCACTTTCCCTGCATACTGACATCTCCTGGGATCCTGTTTTTGAAAATGTTTGCATCTGAATTTCATCCTCATAAATTCTGGTTAATCGGACTGCGGTGATCACTGACGGTGAGGATTTTTTTGAGCGGGGTGCTGGGGATCGAACTCAGGGCCTTGCGATTGCTATGCAAGTGCTCTACCACTGAGCTAAATCTCCAACCCCAGGTGAGGATTTTTTTAAAGCTCTTGAGGTATAATAAAGTACAGCTAAGGAGCTAAACTATTATCTAGAGGTTCTTAGAGATGGAGGCCCAAGAATATATTCTTCAGATGAGTCATATGTTCAGCCAGGAGGGAAATTTTTACACCTCTTTTTTTTTTACTTTTGGTATCATTCTTATGCTGACAGACAATCATGTTTCTGTCCAACACGTTCTTCTGAACCTTTATGTGCGTATATCTAACCACCTTGGTATATCTTCAGTTGGATGTTTTACAAGCATTTCAAATTTAATGTGAGCCAAGTAAAATCCTTTACCTTCCTTCCCATACTAAATAACTACCAAAATGATCATTAAGAATGCAAATATCAGCAGGCATGGTGGTCCATACCTATAATTCTAGCACTCTGAGAGGCTGAGGCAAGAGGATTCCAAGTTCTAGCCCAGTCTGGGCAACTTAGAGACTTAGTGAGAACCTGTCTCATTAACAAGCTCTGTGTGTGTGTGTGTGTGTGTGTGTGTTGGGGGGGTGCAGCTCTGTGCAAAAGCCTGGGGTTCAGTCTCCCAAGAGCATGTCAATGTTATCATGTCACTGCATTCTTTAAACTCTCTCAGTGGCGTCTAGTTGAGAAGCCCTATGGAAACTCATACACGATCAAGATTTGGCTCTTCCTATTTTTTGATATCACAATACCTCATGTGCTGTTTCAGGTGACTTTGCTGACCATAGCCCACTTCTGGCCCTACCTTGCCCTAACCCCACATGTTCACAGGTGTGGCTTCTTTTTCTTGGAGACTCCACAGCTTCATCTGGTCAAGCTTTAGTCATCCTTTAATTCGCTGCAGTAACATCACTTCTTAGGAGATGCTTTTTTTGTTGTTTACAAAGTTCAAGATCCCTGAATTGTGTATTAATACTACTTCCTTTCCTTTGGTCTCTTTTATCATACTAGTGAATTCTGATTCAATGTCTGCCTTCCTTGTTAGGTGGCAAGTTTCTCTGAGGACAGATACTACATTTATTTTATTCATCCTTATATCTAGCGTCCACCACAGTGCTGGCACTTAGGTTGAATGAGTAATTTTAGATGAAACAAACTCTCTACCCGGATATACTAGGTTCAATTCAAAATTCGTCAAAATGCTGTGTAAAGGTTGAGTAATTCAAGTGTGATTGGACTTTTTCATGTCCACTTTGTTGCAAAGCAGAAGAGCGGGTCACTGGGGGTGTTTTACTCTGAGTGTGAGCCTTAAAGACAGGAAAGGTCCATTATTCCTTCTATACAATTGTGGTTCTTTGAATGGAAGTATCCTATATTTGTGAATTGAAGGCAGTGTGAGTAAAGACAAGTGTGGAGGGGACTGGCTGGAGTACGGGAAAAATTTCACCCTCTTTTCTGATGGTAGAGACCTGGGAAATAATGTACAGAGGCTGCTCCAAAACTTCATTGAGTCATTAAGGAAAAAAGCCTCAGGCGTTCCAGAAATGCCACAGAGGAGAAGGGAAGTTTTATCTTCCGTCCTAAAGAGAGTTCACTTGCCCAAGCCACACCCCAGCTGATACCTGGCAGGCTGGTGATGCTTCTTTCACAGTTGGTTTTGTTGTGAGAGGTACCGGTGGAAACAGGTACTGGTGGAAACTGTTGTCAGTCATTGGAGCTTTCAGCTGTAGCTAAAGTTATCTCCAGACAGGATAAAGCCAAGTATGTGGATGGGAAATACCTTTAACAAGAACATTTCCTAGGATTGCCAACTTAAAGCAGATGTAAGGTATTTATCAGTTTAAATTTCTGCTGTTTGGCATCCTCAATGCAGACTCCACCGAAACATGTTGCCTAACGTCATGTTGCCAAGTAAGAGAGATGATTTTTACATTTTTTGTCTTTTATATATTGCTTTTAATTCTAGATGTTCTTATAAAAGTTATTTTGCTTAGTTTCAAACTTACATTTCTTAGTTTCTCAATTTATGTTCAGAATAGCATGCAAAATGTAATTACTGCAAAAGCACTTTAAGGTTTATATTAAGAAAACTTTTAATTAAGTTATAAGATATTTTCCATGCTTATTTTTAAAGACAGGAAATAAAACAGAATTGTAATCTATTTTGTTATCTCCTGCCTGACATGTTAAATACTCTCATTTATGCATTCTTTATAAGTATTACAAAGACTGTATTACAAATACTATTCCTATTTGTAGATGGGATCAGAATTTCCAGAAAATTAAACAGTTATGTCTTGCAGTGGAAAAGGAGAGGAAGCTTCCGATCCATCTCTTTCTACTAAACTGCCTTTCCTGCTCCCCAGGCGGTGTGGGGGGAGGCTGTTAGCCATCCTGGGACAGAGGAGTTTGAAGCAGTTTAACTGATGAAACACATTCAGCAATCTCCAGCAAACAAACATCTCGGATTTTTATTTAGTTATTTATTTACTTCCCTGCTACCTCTCAGTTACTTTTGTTTTCCTTCACTCTTTTCTTTTTCGGTTCCGGTGATGCATTAATACAACCTCAGGAAAACAACTCGGTCTGAAAGTCAAAAAATAATCTGAAAACGTTTTTCGAAAAGCATAGCCCATATTTTCCTGCTGATGGGGTCATGCTCTGAGAGAGAACCTTGGGAGCTAAATTCATCTCGGAAAATGGAAGACTTTTCTTCAGACAGTGTTCTAGGCCAGGGCTACTTCTTTTCCAGGGCTTTCAGAAATTACTTGTAATATCCACCTCCAAATCCACTCCGATCAGACTGAAATTCTGTCCTTGGTTCCTTGTCTCGTGGGCTCCCTTACAGAGAGGGAAAGGAGCTTCCAGCACAGGTGACAACAAAGCAGGGAAAAGGTCTGCTTCTTGAGTGGTGTGTGAAGAGCTCCTTGGATATGCTGCCCAGTAAAAATAGTAATGAAAATTATTTTAAAACCCAAACATTTAGTATCTTTGCAAACTACGCCAAGGGTATACAGTAAGGGAAGAAACAAGTATTTAAGAGAATTTACTCCATCTTGTTAAGAATAGCAAGGGTTGATTGTTGAAACAGGAGCTTCTGGGCTCAAGTCAGCTGGGTGCGATTTCAGGTGGGGGTGACTAACAGGGAGCTTTCACCCCCCAGCTCCCAGTGGAGGACTAAGGCACATTCCTGGGAGCATCAAGCCACACGAATTTCTCCTCTACTCTACTTTCAGGTTGCAGATGCTGAGTTCTAGGCAAATGTAGCTGAGCGCTCCAGGGAGCCTCTCTGTCTACCAGTGACCCACTGGTCAGATGGAGGCCACACCCAGGCTCAGCGAGTTGCCACCACCGAAGCTCCCTTGCAGGGTGAGGGCTGCAGTCTAGGAGAGGCGCCAGGGCTTGGTGCAGAGATTTCACTCCAGGAAAAGCGGGCTGTGTTTGTCACCATTCCCAGAGCAGTGACGCAGAGGTTCAGCCTGGAGTGGGGGCAAAGTCAGAAAAAAGCCTTTTAAAGAAAATTCCCAAGCTCTCCCCAAAGGAGCTGGCTTTGTTTAGAACTGTCTGTAGGGATATTCAAACCTACAGATGCTCTCCAAAAAAATGGTGATTTTGGTTCAGGCAAATTAGGAGAGTCTGGTACCTCTGTTAAAGCAAGAAATAAGCCCTACACCAGGTAGTGTACTGGAGAGAAAGGGGGAAAGAGAGTGAGGAGCAAACCTTACAGACTTTAGAGTAGTTCCCCCTTATCCATAGTATCTGTCTGCAGCTTCAGTTACCCACAATTATCCATGGTCCAAAAGTATTAAATAAAACATTCTAGAAGTTAACAATTCCTGTGTTTTACATTGCATGCTCTTGTGAGCAGCAGGATAAAAGTTGTGCCTCAGAAAAACATAGGGTACCATTTAGTAAGAAGTATAGCATAATGGAATTTCTATAAGAAGAGGAGAGCAAAAAGGAGGAAAGGAAGAAAGAAATCAGAAAGAAAAAGAAGGAAAAATTATATTGGCAAAACGTCCCAAATTTGACAATCTACATACTGAAGAAACCCAATAAATTGCAAGTAGCATAAACGAAAAGAAATTCACACTAAAACATAATGAAGTCAAAATGTTGAAAGTTAAAGACAAAAAACTCAGGGGAGAAAAACTCACTTGTGAGGGAAGTCCAAGACAAGCAAAGGCTGATTCTCAGCAGAGACAGTGAGCCAGATGGCAGTAAAATGACAAACTCAAAGTGCTTAAAGAAAAACGATCCTGTCAACCAAGAGCCTTACATGCAGCAAAACTATTTTTCAAAAATAAAGGCAAATTAAGACATTTCAAGATGAACAAAAACAGAAGTTATGAGGTAGGAGATTAGCGAGAGTTAACTAGTTGAGCAAGTGGGTGTGACCTGTCAATCATAGAGACCAGGACACAGCTTGCAATGACCATGCAAGTTCCCAAAGCTTGGAGAGCTGACTGGAGATCCAGATACATGCTGTGTGCAGATATAGCTGTGTGTGTGTGTGTGTGTGTGTGTGTGTATGTGTAGAAAATGCTGTCTTCAACTCTTCATTTACATCTGGCTCAGAACCAAGCAGGCCTTTGATAGCACAGCTTAGATCTGATGTCAGGCCAAGCGAGTTTCTGATAGGACAACCATTCCAAATGCCTTGTTCACAAGGAGAGAAGCAGTCTAAGAACAGGAGATAGGAAAGACCCCTGCCATTATCTTTGTGGCCACTGTGAGCCTTCCACCAGTCTGCGTTCACTCTGCAGACCATTTTCCTTTTCCATCTTCAATAAATATAAATCCTTGCTACATTTTCTGTGTATTTTGCCTGGTTCTTTGTTTATGACACCAAGAAACTGGCAAAAAAGTCACTTTAGAATCCAAAGGCCAGTAACAGTCAGAAGACCTACTTTATTAGAAATGCTGAGAAAGTTCTTCAGGCTAAAAGCAGCTACTCTAAGACAGTAATTAAAATCCTCATGAAAAATAAAAACACTGGTAAAAGTAATTATATAATTTAGAAGGCAGTATAAAATGCTTGTACTTATTTCTTCTCTTTTCTTCTTTTAAGTGAAAGAAAATAAATGTACAATACAATGTGCGTATACAGCACTTATATTGTTGGGTGGCTAACACAGAAATGTAATGTATTTGGCAATAGAAACACCAAGGAGGTAAATGGGAGCAGAGCTGTCCAAAAGTAAGGAATGGATATCAACTAGTAACTTGAATCTACAAGAATAAAATTTAAAGAAGTAAAAATTGTAAATAAGGTTAATATGACAAACTATAAATATATAATTACTCTCCTATCTTATCTCAGTTTCTTTAAAGGACATAAATGTGAAACAATAATTGTAGCAATGTATCGTAAATGTGTGTTACATTTATACACATATACAAATGTGTGTATGTATGTGTAACAAAAAGGAAGAGGATATAGAGCTATATAAGAGTAATGTTTCTATATATCACTGGAATTAAGCTATAAATATAAAGCAGATTCCGATACACTAAGATGTATATGGTAAGTCCTAGAACAACCACTAAGAAAATAGTCTAAGCAACATAGTAAAGAACTCATTAAAGGAATTAAAATATTACACTTGAAAATATATACGTCATATAAAAGGAAGAAGTAAAGACAGGCTAAAGGAACAAAAAAGACAGACATACAGAAAACAAAGAGTCAAGTAGCAGATATAAATCTAATATAATAAGAATAATGTTAAATATGAATGATTGAACAATTCAGTCTAAGACTGAGTAAGAAAAGAAGATCCAACTCTATGCTGTACGCAGGAGATACATTCTGGATTAACAAGTCCAAATAAGTTGAAAGCAAATGAATGGAAAGAGATAAATCATGCAAGCATCAGCCAGAAATGAGCTGGAGTGGCTATAATAATATTGAACAAAATACTTTAAAATAAAAAAGTATCATCGGAGATAAAAAGGAACATAATGGTGATGAAAATAGCAATACATCAAGAAGACATAGTAATAACATGTGAATCTAGGAACAGAACTAGAAATTATGGGAAGCAAGAACTTTTAGAAATCAAGGGAGAAATAGACAATTAAACAGTAACAGCTCCAACTTTTCAATAAAGAATAGAACAACTAGAAAGAAGATCACTGAGAAAACAAAAACTTGGGTAACACTATGAACAAACTGGATTTAGCAGATAGCTATGAAACAGTCTCTCAGTAACATAAGAATACCTGTTTATCACAAGTGTAGTGGGCCATTCCTCAGGATAGGAAAAATATTAGGCCATAGAAAAGCTTCAATAAATTCAAAAGGACTAAAATAGCACAAAGTATGTTTTCTAACAAAAATGGAAAGGAATTAGAAGTCAACAAAAAAGTTGGAAATTCACAGGTATGTGGAAATCAAATCACCAAAGACAAAATCATAAGGGAAATCAGAAAAGATTTTGGGATGAATAAAAATAAATATAAGATCTATTCAAACTTGTGAGATGCAAAGTAGTTCTTAGAAAGAATTTTGCATTTGTAAGTACCTATATTAAAAAAGGAGAAAAGTATCAAATCAATACCCTGAATTTCCATCCTAAAGACAAAAAATAAAGAAGAGGAAACTAAACTCTAAGGCAAGCATAAGAAAGGAGATAATAAAAATCATGGAGGAAACTAATAAAGAATAGAAAAAAAGAAAAGAAAATTCAGTAAAACAAAAAAATTCTTTGAAATATCAACAAAATTGAGAAACATTTGGCTAAACTGACCAAGACAATAAAGTCTAAAATTACTCATTTCAGGACTGAAACAGAGATAGTACTCCTGACTTTCTGGAATTAGATAAGGAAACAATATGAACAGCTACAAGCCAATAAATTTCAAAATTTAAATGAAACAGATAAATCTTTAGAAGGGCACATATTGTACTAATCAGCTTACTCATTGTTGAGACACAATACCCAACACCCACAATTTAAAGGAGAAGTTTGATTTGGCGTGTGCAATGCAGGGTATTCAGTTCATAGTTGGTTGACTTCAAGGTGGAAACATGGCAGAGAGGCCTGGCAGAGGAAAGCTGCTCTTGTCATGGCAGCCAGACAGCAGTGAGAGAAGGGAGGAGTCAGGAAGTGTCATATATTCCTCTGGGCTGCGTCCCCAGTGATCCATCTCCAATTAGGCCTCACCTCCTAACAGCACAACCAGCCATCAATAGATTAACCCACTGATGAATGTAATACCCTCATGATCTAATCACTTTCCAAAGGCCCTACCTCTGAATACGTAAGACTTTGAGGAGACATTTTAGACATCTCTTAATTAAAGTCCTATCATGTACACCCTCTGGGAGAAATTTCTTTTCTCTTGGAATCTGAGTGACAGACGAGGGGACACAATTTAAGAGAAGAACACTGGGCTGGAATAAGTGGATTTCTTACTAAATAGTTCAGTAGTCTTTATTTTCTGAGTCTCTCAGCTCATATAAAAAAGGCAGAAATTATCCTGTGATTCAAAATCAAACATGGTGTATCAGCCAGTGCTTACTAAAGAAACAGATTTAATGCAAGTTATACAAATATATAAGAATTTCCAAGATTGTCTTACAAAGGCTGCCTGCAGAATCAGTTACAGAAGAGTGTAAAAGGGCTGTCTGTGTGCTGGAGATTCAAAGGATCCAATCAAAGACCTGGAGCTGATTGTGGATTCCCATGCAAGTCTGTGTCAGGAGGCCAAACCGTCTGCTATGGAAGGCTGAAAGGTCTGTGCTGGAAGCCAGGAAACAACGTCCAAAGTGAAGGTGAAGAATGGAGCTCCTCCAAAGAAACAGAAGTGAGACTTCTTTGTTTCCCTTTTATTCCGTTCAGGTGACAAGCTGCCCTAGGGTGGATCTTCTGTCTTCAGGAAATACCCTGGCCACACTCAGAACTATATCAACCCAGTTTAGTTGGTCATTTCTTACTAAAGTTGCCAGTCAGTTAACTATCACACATGGCAAACATGGCTGAAGGAGAAGGTGGCAATTTGGATGGGAGGACTTGTCCTTGTTAGATAGTGATATAGATACAAACATGAACTGACTGAGCTCCATCCACCTCAGCTACTCAGAGGAATTTTATCTTTGCAAGAAGAGAACATCAGTTTTGAAAGTATGGCCATTTCCACTGTATTGGTTAGTGTCCTTTTCCCTAATGTCCAGCCCTTCTTTCTAGATCTATTCTCCACTTGGACTCTGGAAACTGTCTAGCCAAGAAAATGGTTACAGATTTAATGCAATTCCAAGCAAAATGACAGTAGCATTCCTCATAGAACTAGAGAAAAGAACCCTAACATTTGTATGGGACCCAAGAGACCTAGAATAACGGAAGTAATTCTGGACAAGAAGGGCAAGGCAGGGGGACATCACAATCCCTGATTCGAAATTATATGAGAAAGCTACAGTGATAAAAACAGCATGCTACTGGTTAAAAAAAAAAAACCCAAAATAACAACAACAAAACCTGAAATAGACTTGAGCATCAAAAGAACAGAATAGAAGGTGTGGAAACAACTCCAAGCACACCCACTTTATCTTTAGCAAAGGGGCCAAACACCTTCGCTAGAAGAAAGATAGCCACTTTAATAAGTGGCGCTAAGGAAACTGGCTTTGCACATGCCAAAGATTAAACCCAGACCCACCTCTCTCACCATACATTAAGCTAAAATCAAAATGGATCAAACATCTAAATTAAAACAGAAACATTTAATCTGCTGGAAGATAGATTAGGTAAAACTCTTAAAGATATCAATGTAGGCAAAGACTTGATGAACAAAACCCTGATTGCACCGGAAATGTTACAGAGAATCAACAACTGGGATCACATCAAATTAAAAGGCTTTTGTACAGTAAAATAAACCACCAACGTAGTGAAGAGACAACCCACGGAACAGGAAAAATTTTTACCAGCAACTCCTCAGACAAAGAACTAATATCTGGAATATATAAAGAATTCAAAAAAATCAGACCGCCCCCAAATATAAAGACCCAGTCCAAAAATGGGCATCTAAAATGAATAGACATTTCTCAAATGAAGAAGAACAAAAAGGAAAAAAATATATTGAAAAAAACCTTCAGCATCATTGGTCATTCGAGAAGTGCGAATTAAAACAATCCTGAGAGTCCATCTCACTTCAGAAAGAATGGCTATCATCAAGAAATTAACCAATAATAAATGCTGGCGAGGTTGTGGAGAAAAAGGAACCCTTCTTCATTGTTGGTGGGATTGTAAATTGGTACAACCGTATGGATGGCAATAGGTATGGAGATTCCTCAAAAAGCTAAAATTAGAGGTTCCATTTGACCCAGGTGTGTCCCTTTTTGGTATCTTCTTGAAAGTGTTAAAAGCATCATATCACGGTGGTATATGCACACCCATGTTTACAGCAGCACAATTTATAATAGCTAAATCTTGGAAACAGCCCATATGCCCATCAACAGATGAATGTAAAGGAGATAAGGTATCTGTATACAATTGAGTACTACTCTGCCATGAAGAAGGATAAACTTGAGAAATTTTTAGGTAAATGAATGCATCTTGAAACCGTAATTTTAAGCGAAATAAATTGGACACACACATTTAAATACTGCATTGTTTCTCTATGTGAGAAACCCAATGGGTAAATAAGGAGCAAAATGGAGGATAGATGAAAAATAAGAAGAATTTGTTCCAATAGGAAGGGGAACAAGAAAGGGGGGTGGGAGGAGGGCAGGAAGGGAAAGGGGATTTAAAAAAGAGATAGCGGAGGAAACAAATGGAAACAAAGTTTTTGTAAGGGGGAAGGGAAGAAGTGTTGAAGGGCAGGGAGGGGAATGGGAAAAAAAAGAATTAAGATATATTATATACAGGTACAGATTCCCCATGATGACTGTGATGGCTAGGTATGGCAAACATGTACTAATAAGAAAAAAAAAATCGTAATAACAAATAAATAAAAAAGAGGAAACACCAGGGAAGACTCTTTCCAGTCATCCAAATCTCAGGAAAACCTGCTCTGGGTGAGAACTGGCATAGGGTGCAGGGTATGGCAAGAAATGAAATTGTCTGGGGTTTATTTAGGAGGAGGTGGTCTTTTCCTGGATTCTCAAATGCTGTTACTAAGGAGAATTGAGTCAGTAACTAGGTGTACCAGATGCGTGCAGAGAGTTGCAACCTAAGGTCCCCGCATTCCAGTGGGCTCTCACTTTCCAGGCTCCAGGGTCCCTTCTGGGCTCTGTCACGCAGTCAGGCCCGAAGTCCCACTGTCTCATCCTGAGGACCTCTCTCTAAACTTACCGTTCTATGCCCATTCTCAGAAAGAAGAAGCAAACAAACCAAACCCAAACAAACAATGATTACATGTTATGAGAAAAGTAGATATATTTTCAATAAAAATGGATTTACTTACTGTCCTTATAGAGTTCTGCTTCGCTGGAATTTCTACTGTACTACTACTTTCTTGGAAGGCCAGCTACCCGAATGTTCATTGTGGGGACAAGAAGACGGAATGTGGGAAAAAGCAAGCAGAGAAAAAAATGAGGAAACCGATGGAGAAAAGGAGTATATTTGAAGAGGAAGGGAGGAGAAGGAGAGAGAGATAGAGAGATGGAGGAGAGAGAGAGGGAGAGGGAGAGGGATTGTGGAATTTTGTTCAACAATGGCAAAAAGAATTATGGCTACAATATGTTAGATTATTGGGTTAATGTAACGGAAATAAAAACTCTCTTAGTGATAGTTTGAGAACTTTTCATTGAATGTTTACTTTGGAAGTGTGCTCCCCAGTGCTGAAGAGAGTGGCACAAAAAAATATGGTGTTCCTATAAATACAGTATTGGGTGAATGCATTTAGAAGGAGGTTCGAGGATAGTTGTTTAGCATAGTAAATTTTGAAAATATGAACAAAAGGAATAATACTCTTATTTTATTTGTTCTTTTTTATTCTTCATGAAAAATGAAGGAACTTTGATTGAAATAGGCAGAGGCATTTTTTTCACTGAAAGTGACAGAAATCATTTAATTGATGTTTGTGCTTGGAATAGCTTCTCTAGGTCTAGAAATCCTGCAGCCTCCAAAGCTAAGGGATGCTTGATAACACCAGGACCATATGGATTGCTCTTTGAAGTTCTGACAACCTTTATGAGTTGCAATGTTTTCTCCAGTTATCCTCCTCAGCACATTAAGGTTCCAAAGGCTCTTCATGTCAAGAGCAGCTTGAATCAATTCAGTTTTGGCACAAGAGAGCAAAATCTAATGTCTCATCCTGTTAGTAGGTGATCTCTTAGGGTGCATAGTTATCTATTGGTATCCACTGAAGGTTGGTTCAAAGACCCCCTACAGACACCTAAATCCATAGTTGCTCAAGTCTTTACATAAAATAGTGGAATATTTGCAAATAACCTACACACCTCCTTCCATATTCTTTAAATTATCTCCAGATTACTTGTATTATCTAACACAAGGCAAATGCTTTGTAAATAGTTGTTCCACCTCATTGTTTAGGAATTAATGACAGAAAGAAAACCATACAAGTTTAGTACAGATTACCCCACCCCATCCCCTAACCCATGATTGGTTGGATCCATCAATATGTAATCTACAGGTATGTAAGGCCGATTTACACTATAATTATTCATGGTGCTCTATTCTGTTGACATCTCTATTTTCATTGTGGCCTTATTCATTGCTCATGTTCTCCTCTCTAAAAGCACCAAGAAGTTATTTTAAGGAAGCAGATAGAAAGTCCAATTTCAAGTGTTGGAGCCATCCAAACCTGGGGATGTGAGGAAAGAAAGCATGTGAGAGAAATGCAGGGAGAAGTGGACCAATTCCCTCACCTCTGATAAATATTATTATTCTATCTTGATATTTGTCATAGATTAGAAGGGATGTCTAATAATTTCTGTCCCCCTAAAATACCAGAATCCTTAGCTCTCCTAATTTATAGACCATAAACATTTTCTGGTTATTCTGTTGCTCTGTTTGCCTTTATGGAAATGATATGTTATAGTCATGAAGGCTGAAATGAATTTTCTAAAATCTTCCAAATGCCTCAGAAGCTTAAAGTATCATTTGAAAAAAAACCTTTTAAATGTTGGGATTTCAATATAATTTAAATGATAATTTTACATTAAAAGTTTTGGTAATACCCATTGATATTGATATGTAATTGAGCAAAAGAAGCCAGCAATGTGGCCTCAAATATGATATATAGTGTAATCCAATATACAGTTAAGCGGAAAGTCAATTATATCCATCACATATGAGGGCGAATATTTCTCTTGGTGTTTCATTGGTGGTTCTGTCCCCATAGATTTTAATGATTTACTAATTCGAAACAGATGAATGAGGATAAGCGTTTCAACTTACCTGAAAAGGACCCATGTATAACTCTGCAGTTAAGTCTAGACACATTTTGTAGGTTGCAAGACATCCTGAAGAGGCAGAACCTTTGGGATTTTACTCTTTTCTTGAGTTAACACATTGCAATATAACTAAGAGATTTATCTTTTCTAGAGGAAAGGGAAGGCTGGACAATGGAACCACATCTACAAAGGTGTAGAAGACCATGGGGTTGGAGGGGGCCTGGGTAGGCACAGGGCTGGGTTGGAAGAGGGAAAGGGAGACCAGATACACCGAAAAGGCTCTCGATGTCCTGCTGAGAAATTATTCATTTCGAGTTTGGGCTTGAAGGTGTTTGGAACAGGGTTAGGGATTGTGACTAGTGTGCATTGGTCAGAGGTACCTGTTTATTTAATCTGGGTTTTTCTCTGGCACACATGGTGCCCCAGCAGGCTAGAATTGCTCTCCAGCCACACTGGCTGGGAAACAGGGAAGCAGCAAGGAGTGAGAAGGGAGAGAATGAGATGCGGGCACCAAATTAGCTAGAGTTCATTCCTTGTTGGGAGAAGGTGACTGCTTTCTGGACCTCCCAGGAGAAGCTAGACTTGCCTGTACCGATTCCCTGAAATGACCTGTTGGCGTGTTTGTTTGTGTAGAATCTGTAGAACAGACTGGGAACAAATCTTCTGCATTGTGCATCTGTTTTTGTGCCCTTTGTAGCATTTAAGACACATTTGAATTTCCAATTTGGACTAAATGGAAACTCAGGCTCTAGAATCCTGATGGAAGTTCACATTGTTATGAGGGGATTTTCCCTTCTTTCTTCCTCACTGTCCTTTGTCATGAGCATTATGTAGACAGAGACTTACAAGGGCCACCTTGAGCAAGCAGCTATGCTCACTGTTCAAATGGGCAGTCACAACTCTAAGCTGGCTTTATCCCCAAGGAGATACAACAGAAAGAGGTTCAGTGCCAGCCCTCGGCACCGCATGTTCTCATTTGACAATGTGTCAGGCTCCCAACTAGATTATTCTCCCAGTTATTGATATCTTAAGATTTTACTGACAAACAAAAAAATTAGCCGAAAAACAAATGCAGTGTAAGTGTTTCTCGGTCTATACTAATTGAAACCTGCCTTACAGATTTCTGTTACTGTGGAGACATACAGTAGGTATTCAGGTGCTTATTGAATACATAACTGAACAAATAACCTCCTGAAAACTGAATGACTCATTTTGTTCTAGGACACACACACGATGTTCCACTTGCAAGACTAAACTATGTGAACATGTGCCTCCATGGAATTTTCACAGCTTCAGTTAGATTGTTTTTGATTTTGTTTTGCTGACTTCTATTTGCTTGATAATAAAGGTTTGAACTCTGAGGATCTCCATGGACAATTAGCCAATCTTCAGCTCTTTATTTCAAGTAGAATATGTTTTTATTATGAATTAGTTTATTCAGAGACACTGTGTCCTTCAGTTTTGGTAAACTGATGAATGAGCCACTCCTTGCCTTTCACAAATTCTTAGCTTACAATACAGGATTATTTTTCTTTTTTTCTTTTTTTTTTAGATTTTTATTAAAATTTATCCAAAATTACACAAACTTACAGGCCATTACACAAGCTTACAGACCACAATTAATTGTAGCTTTTGCTTATGACAGTGAGCAATGTAAACAACCACCCACATACATCAGTAAGTCACAACTATATAAAATTACTATAGTACCCAGTGTACGGGTCACTGATTTAAGTTTGGGTTATTAGGTTCTTATTTTTAAGATATCATTATTTCTCTGGATTCCCAGTCCCCTCCCCCTTTGCCCTCTTCTTATTCCCTTGAACCCTTTGTCTATTAGCTTATGTCTAACACTTTGTCTTTTTGTATCCATTGTTTACCCTTTTCTTTTGTTTGTATTTTACCTCACTAAATGAGGGATACCATGCGGTATTCCAGCTTGCAAGACTGGTTTATTTCACTCAACATTATATTTTCCAGGTCCATTTATTTTCCTACAAATGATTCTAGTTTGTCATTCTTTATAACTGAATAGTATTCCATTATGTATAGATACCACATTTTGTTTATCCAGCTATCCATTGATGGGTATACAGATTGCTTCTAGAATATAGCTATTACAAATTGTGCTGCTATAAACATTGTTGTGCAAGTATCTCTGTAGTATGATGTCTCTAGCTCTTCAGGGAAGATACCTAGTAGGGGAGTGGATGGGTCATATGGGATTTCTACATTCAGACTCTTGAGAAATCTCCATACTGATTTCCATAATGGTTGTACTAGTTTGCATTCCCACCAACAGTGTAGGAGGGTTCCCTTTTCACCACTGCCCTGCCAGCATTTGTTATTGTTTGACTTCCTAATGATTGCTATTCTTTCTGGGGTAAGGTGGAATCTTAGGGTTGTTTTAATTTGCATTTCTCTAATAGCCATAGATGTTGAACATTTTCTCATATGTTTATTGACCATTTGTATTTCTTCCACTGTGAAGTATCTGTTCATTACTCTGGCCCATTTCTTGAGTACATTAGGAGGGTGAAGAGAAAACCCATAGAATGGGAAAAAAATCTTTGCTAGCTACTCCTAAGACAGAAGACTAATATCTAGAATATACAAAGAACTCAAAAAAAAAATTAAACTACCTAAAACCAATGATCCACTCAAGAAATGAGCCAGAGAAATGAACAGGATTATTTTTCATACAATATTTGGAACATAGCTCAGATAGTTGCCAGTTAACTATCTAGACTCTTCTGAACACAACAGTTTGGAGGATTATCAATTGCCAAACAACTGACTAGTTTCTTCTTGTCCACTTGTAAGGAGATCAGATTGCCTTTCTAAAAATGTATACCCCTACGTACCTTACCTCATTTCTTTCTGTTACTGTTAAACTTCCTGCAAATGTAAAGTCTTTGCCCATTGCTTCCACCTCCTTTCCAAATATTAAGCTAAGAGTTCTGGGCATATGACTGGCATCCCCTGACTTTGCTCAGATGGCACCTGTAGGGCCTGGATAGCTAAACACAAAGGCTCCCTTCCCCAATATTCTCTTCAATGTTTGCTGCGTAAATACCTTCAACTCTTTTGAAACTCTTTTCTGGTTTCTCATGACCTTAGCATGTTACATTTCTATTTCCTGAATGGCTGCTCTTTCTTGCCTCTTTTGATGGCTACCAAATGGTAGTTTTTTTATTGGTACATGTTCGCAGCGTGTAATGATTATGTTTATCGCAGGGAGTCGGTGCATGTGCACAATACATCTTAATTCTTCTTTTTTCAGGCTTATCTCTCCTCTCCCTCCCTGCTCCTTCCAGCTCTTCCCATTTGCAAAAGCTCTATTCTTTTTTTTTTATCATTTTCCCCTTCTATTCTGTTTTCCCACCTCCTTATAATTTAATTTTCCTTTTACCTTTATTAGTTTGTACGCTATCCTGAAGAGCCATGTTTGCCTCTATTTGTGTGTGTGTGTGTGTGTGTGTGTGTGTGTGTGTATGTGTGTATTTTAGTATAGACTCATTGATAACTATTTTTCATTTCATGGATTATAACTTACTAATACTTATTTTGATGCTCAGATTTTCCATGATTTGAGGAGTGGGATCCCCTTCATGCTGGCGTCTCTGACCTTTTGACCTATACCCACATTTCTTTCAGGACTTTAAGGATTTTAAAATTTAGGGATTTGAGTTACCTTCTGGAGGATCGTTTTTGTGTGTGCACATATTGTCTCATTCCCTATGACGATGAGTATTTTCCTACTGCCATTGTTTCCTGCAGCACAGCCACTGCCTGCAGGCTGGTGCTGCGGGAAAAGCTCCTGTTCATCGCTCGGGCTCTGTGCACCCCTGAGCGACCTCCGCCTGCCCCAGAGGCCTCCCCGCTCTGCTTGGCTCCAGTACTCACCTTGCCTCATGTTCCTCTGTGTGAACGTGGTCAGCATAAATTTTATGCTTTTCTGTGTTTTGGACTAAACACAATACTATTTTCCTGAGGGGTTTTGTATCTGTACCGGAAGTTGGCAAGCCCCTTACAGGATCATGTAGTAGATACGGTTGCCTTGGTGATCACATGATTTCTGTCACATTTGCAGCTGCGCAGCTGTACTGCAGCAAATGGATGGAGGTGGCTCTGTGCCAGCAAAATGTTATTTACAGATGCAACGGACAGGCTACAGTGTGCTGAGACTTGGTTCATGGTTACGAGGCTTAGAAGGCTTCTAAGTTCTTTCTTTCTTTCTTTCTTTCTTTCTTTCTTTCTTTCTTTCTTTCTTTCTTTCTTTCTTTCTTTCTTCCTTCCTTCCTTCCTTCCTTCCTTCCTTCCTTCCTTCCTTCCTTCCTTCCTTCCTTCCTTTCTTTCTTTCTTTCTTTCTTTCTTTCTTTCTTTCTTTCTTTCTCCCTTTCTTTTTATTTGTCATGGCTTGGGGTATTCTGGTATCAGGGCAATGCTGTTTTGGTAAACTCAGTTGAGAAGTGTTCATACTTTTTTATTTCCTGGAAGAGACTGTGCGAAACTGCAAATTACAGTTGGTGCAGAGTGTTCTAGTGAAATCGACTGAAGTTCTCTATCAGTCTACCTTTGACAACTCTCACAAACTGGTCTCTAGGGACCAGGAGTGCAGCTTACAATAATCAGAAGAGGGGCTTGGGAAGACCTCTGGAGTTAAGGCTTCTCGAACTAGTTTGTGTATGCAAGTATGTATCTCATCACTAATAAGGAATTTTTTTTTTTCTGGGACAGTGTGAACTTTTCTGTGAAATGCCTAGATAGAAACTTTGATCCCTATAGGGTAAGCAATGAGACAATTTTTTAATTTAAAGAAAGCAATGAGACTTTTTTAATTTAAAGAAAGGTAGAGAAGAAATTAAGAAAAATATAATCAGACTTATATTTGATTACACAGATATTAATGCACGTGACACCCTGAGTTAGCATCCTGAGCCTGAACATATGTTAAAATCTTACAGTGACATATCATCACAAGTCCTGGCAGTTGAGATTACTCTGGAATACTCTGATGAGAGGAAAGGAAAGCCACAGGGGATTACTGCTCCAAACAGACCACCACAGCACTCTCACTGCATGCTCTTGACCAGCTGGAAACAAGCCATGTCTAAAATCCATGCGTACAGTGTGTAACAGCCCTGGAGACATTCATCCTCCACGCTCTCCGTCCCTTCTCAGTTGATTTTCTCTTCATTTGACATAAAAAAGGAAGAGGAAGTGGGGTTACAGGTTTAGGCTGACCCCACAGATGTGTATGTGTGTAGTATACTTGGTTCTTACAAACAGATTAGGAGAGGCAAGGTCCAAGATTAATGATCGTTTTGTTCTTGGGAAGGATACATTCCCTGGCGGTGCACGCATCCCTGTCCTTTGACCTCCCTGCCAAAGGCATGTTTGTGCTGTTCAGTTTGTCGTCTGAATGAGATATTTATGCTCCACAGACTGGGCCAAAAGATACTGTGTGTTCCTTTAGTTTTAAACCATTGTCAGGCTAGACGGCTGCAGTCATCGCGTGTAAGATAGATGCTGCCCTGGGCGTCTTACCCGTGGCCCCTCGGAGACACTCTGCCCCCTCAGCGGTGCTCTGGGCCAAGCAGCTTGACCTCGTGGCTACGAGTTGGGTTTGGCAAAAGCAGCTGATCATAGTCAGGAAGAACTACTGTCTCCTCCATGTGGGTCCTTAACTGGCTGACTGTATTTCTCCACTTGGCTTCTCTGCACAGCTCTCTCTTTGTAACCACTGCCTTCTCTTCCCTCTTCAGGCTGAAGGGTGGTACCCAGGACTACTAGCCCTCAGGCTTTCGTTGGTTCCCTACACCCTGACCACACCTCTGCAAATACTCCTTTCATTATGTCGTGCTTGTATTTGCTTTCCTTTTTACTAAGCCATGTATTTTCTGCTGGGACCTCGAATGATATAGAAGGATCAGCAGATCTTTTAAAGATTAAAAAAAATCTTTCTGATGTCATGCCACGATACTTCTTAGTTTGACTTCCACAGACTGAAATCAATTTGCCCGCAAATCCCAGCAGTCAATAAAAAAACTGGAAAGTCAACCATGTGTTTCCCATCGGCACTCATGTTTCCAGTAGTTAAGAGTATCTGAAAAATTCGCTGAGCACAAACAGGATAAAGAACTTTGTCCCAAGAGTCCGCTCCCTAAGTTTTAATCTAAAGCCCTTAGTGTCATCTCGACCCTCACATTCTAAATAGAACAGACTTTTTCCTTAAAGACTGAATTCCCCAAAATAACTAAAAGTTGAGGAAGAATCCTTCAGAGTTCTCTGTGTGGGCAAAAAATAGATCTAGGAAAGCTTCAAGAAAGGTGATCCCAGTTTTCAAAGCAGGACAAGTGCCACAGTTGCAATGAAACACATTTGTGTACTTTTGTGTACTTCCCACTGAATGGGAAATCTTCTGTTTATTCCCGGTACAGGACAAGCCTACGGTCTGTGGGTTTTCCAGGGTCCATTTCTCCACTCTCATTGTTCTGGTACTCTGGATAATATCTGTTACTCGTGCTAATTACCTCTCCCTCTACTACTGGTTCGCTCCTGGGAGTGGACACAAGTGCAGATTCAAGGTGTGCTGGTGCTTCCTACTCACAGTGTCCTCTGGGAATAGTAATATTCCCAACTTTGTAGTGTTTATCTGCTCATTTATCACAGCCCCTTGGCTCTGGAATTTAGGTGAGAAAGACAAAACTCATGGGCTGCCAGGAGGTTATCCTCAAACGATCCCATTTTCTCTAGAAATGAGCGGATCTGTTGTAACATCTATGGTAGGTGAGGTCTCGATGATAGACTCCTGGCTGACCTGGGTAACCAGCTCTCAGGACGCTGTGAGGGAGATCAAGTTCTAGTTGGGATCTCTGTTACGCTATCGAGGAGGAAAAGCAGCTTTTGTAATGTTTCAGCCAGCATTTAGCTGTGGACTTTTTATAGACTAGAGTCCCTACAAACTTCAGATATTTCATTTGTATAGTGGAGCAAGTAATAATCTCTTCCCTACGGAACTGTTATGATAATGAAATGAAATGTGCCTCATACAAAATACACCTCCAATAAATGTTTGTCCTTTTTTAAATTACAAAAGTACTTAAATTTTTGAAAATTGTGTCCATACCTTGGAAAGTAAAACTTTGTAAGTATGTATGCATACAAATTCTCATGTGTCAATGGATATACAGTTCTTCTGGAGAATACATTGGTAAATGAGGTAGATGGTGTGTTAGCCCTCTACAGAGGGCCAAATTTTTACTTTAAGTAGAAATCTCAGATTAGAGATTGTTTTTCACAATTTCTGGGAGCTAAGATATCGATATTATATTTCCTCTCTACTTTGTTAAATATGTTGAGGGAAAATTTGGTTGAAATTTCCTCTTCACTGTTAATTATCAGGGAGTTCTGTTGGGTCAGACTTGGGAAGTATTTTATTAAGTAAAATGTTTTGAATCACTCTAGGTTCTAAAATAATGAGTTTATCTATGAGTGACCTGGTTTACCTGTGAGAAGACAGTGCTGAGAACATGTGTCGGCCAAAGGGACAGGTGGAGTGTATGAATCCAGAACAGATGGGATGTTGATATATATATTATATGTAATAGTTAAATCATAAAGAGACTTATTAAGAAGGATTGGGTTACATGGAGGCTGAGAAACTGTAGACTCTGCCACCTGCATACAGAGGCCAGGAAACCTGGCAGTGATGCTTCAGTCCCAGCCTGAAGTTTCTTAGGATTGTGGAGTGCATGGAGTAGATACCCCCTGAGCCTGAAGGTCTGACATCCAGGAGGACCAACATCAAAGCTGAGGAAAGGTGGGTGCCCAGCTAAGGGAGAGAAAGGAAACTGGCTTCTCCTCCACATTTTGTTCTATTAGGGCCCGGAAGGGATGGCACAATTGCTCACCACACTGGTGAGGACAGATTTCCTTAGCTTAGTCTGTTCATTCAAATGTTAACCTCTTCGAGAAACGTCTTCATGGACAACTCAGAAATAATGTCTCACCAGCCATCTGAGCACCCTTCTGCTCCATCAAGCTAACATGTAAAACTGTATCAGAGAACAATAGAACTCTATTGCTTTTGACATATCTTTGTGTTTTTAAATTCCCAAAGTAATAATGTGGCATATCAGATATTAGTTTTCTCCTTCTTGTCCCCAGTCTATACAACCTGTCTCCTTACTCTTTGAAATCGATGTCAATCATTTGGATGTATTATTTCATTTTTTTTGTGCTTATATACAAATATATCTACACAAAAGGAACTTTGTTACGTGGTGCCAGAGATCAGACCCTGGATCCTGTGCATGTCATACAAGAACTCCACCATGTAGTTATATCCTCAGTCCACATAAAGAGCTTTAAAAAAATAACACCATGCATGTTATTTGTTAATTTTCTTTTTAACTGTAAGAGTAAGTAGTGAACGTCTTTTTCTGTCATTCCGTATCCATCATATCCAGCTGTTCCATGGCTGGTGGAGTTGCAGATTATCAGATTTTGCTACTCAGTGTCACAGAAACGACTCACAAGCTTCATTTTTAGCTCTGCTCATCTTACTTTTGTAGACAGAAATTTAGACATAGAATCGCTGAAGTGAAGGTTATAGACATTTGTAGTTTTGATAAATGTGCCAAATTACTTTATAAAAAATTATGAACTCATACACCATTAGCACGTGAGATTCCCATTAGTACTAGGTATTAGCCACATCTACTTTTTGCCCATGTGATAAGGAAAAAAAGATGACCTTCCTTTCTTACTTTTCTCCTCCCCCTCCCTCCTTCCTACCTTTCTTTCCACCTTGCCTCTCTCTTTCCTTCCTTCTGTTTTCTTTCCTTTGCTATTTCTGGATTACTAACAAAGTAGGGCACTTTTTATCTGTTAGTAATTCAAATTTCCCCTCTGGATACTGTATTTTATCCTTTGCTCATATTTTTAAATTGAGCAATTCAGGTGAATCTTGTGTATATAGGAACTTACCAAAGGTTAAATACAAGGGCTGAAAATATTTTCTTCTAGTGAGAAAAAAGATGTAACCATTATTATGGAAACATTTGACTTTTTTGTTTTGTTGTGTTTTTTTGAGACAAGGTGCTGTTATACAGTTCAGTGTGGTCTTAGAACTCACTACTGCATTAGCCCAGGCTGACCTCGAACTCTCAGTGACTCTCCTGCCTCAGCCTCCAGAGTGCTGGGATTATAGATTTGTGCCACCACGCTCTGCCATTTGCATTTTAATGAACTCATAATTGTCAATCTTTACTTTGAGAATTCTAGGTTTTCTGCGTTTCTGAAGAACATTGCCACACATCTTTTGTGCTTTAGTTTAATATATTTATGGGTTAAAAAATAGATTCTTACCCAGGCCTGGGGGCGGGTACCTGTAGTCCCAGCTACATGGAAGGTAGAGTCAGGAGAATTGAAACTTCTGGATCAGCCTGAACAACGTAGAAACATAGTGAGACTCTGTCTCAATTTTTTTTAATCCATCTGAAATTTATTTATGGAAGTGGTGTGATTATATGTTCCAGATAGATGACGGTTGTGCTGTTAAATAACTCATCCATTAAAAATGGAAATGCCACATTTGTCATGTATTAAAATTTCTTTGGACTTTCTACTTAAGCTTACTTATCTATTTGTCCATTTTCATTTCAGTAAAATATCGTTTGATTATGGCAGCTTTCCAGTAAGTTTTAGTTCCAAGTAGTGCCCTTGTCTCTAACTGCATCTCCCTCTCATCCCCTTCTTTCCTTTTAAACACTTATTGGCAAACACACTCATTTATTCATTCATACACATTACAGTCGTACGAAGCATCTAAGTATTTTAGTCAATTCCAAATAAAGCTCCATCGGTATCCTATTGGAATTTTCTAAAATCTTAATATTCAGATAAAACGATCATTGTAATGGTAGGAAACCCTCTTGTTTTAGGAATACGTCCTTCCTGTTAATCACTCAGGTCTTGTTTCAAAATACTCAAATAGTCCTTACAAGGTTATTGTAGTGTATCATTATGACCTAGAAATGTATATATAAAATTCACAGTTTTCTTATTAATTGAAAAATATTTTTGGGGGGCTGGGGATTTAGCTCAGTGATTAGAGTGCTTGCCTTGCGAGCACAAGGGCCTGAGTTCGATCCCCGGCACCACACACACACACAAAAAAAAAAAAAAAAAAAAAAAGAAGAAATATATTGGGAAGAAGGACTGAGGTTATTCCTTGAGACTGTTGGGGCTTGGAGAGTGTTAGGTTATAGTAAGCCTGCACTTGTATTATGTTGAGCCTGCATGTACTTAACTAAGTGGTGAGCTTTTTCAAAGCAACAAACCAAAAATGTAATTCATTTGTTTGGAAAAAGCTTTGCATCTCTGGTTCTTAATGGAATGCTAGTGTTGCCTTAGGATTACAGAGTGCCAACTTTCAAAGTGTGTTTGTTGGAAGAAGAATGCATTTCTTCCACATCGTTCCCTTTCAATGGGATTTTCTTTCCTGCTTGGTTGAAATAATTTTTGGTATATTTATTAAAAAGCAGCATGCTCTGTTTATTTACCAGTTAATATTACTTGGATACAGAGAAACGTTTTTCAATAGCTACTTCTAGTAAATTTTTGAAGTTCGGATTAAAAACCAAAAGTGACCTAAGTTAGTTGATACAACTTCTACACACACAATCACATTCATTTCTTGCTCAGACACATGAGAGGCAGCCGGAGCTGCGACGTACCCGGGTGACAGGAGCTCTTAGAACCAGGAAATGAAATTCTCGCTGTGAAAGCCATTACTGTGCAGAGAATTTTTCTTTCCTTCTACTGTCAACAGATGTAAGATGAGGAGAGATTTTAAGCACTTAGGTTTGTGAAAGGCATCTGTGATTTTTTAAAATTGCAAGTTATGAATTTTAAATTGCGCATATCCCAGGCGGCTGAAAAGATTCCTAAGAAGTGAGCCCTCTTTACCACCAGAGAGCCATAGGTTCCATTGTCTTCTGCAGTTACATTTTTCTCAGGGCATGTGTGGAGTGAACTGCATATGTGGAGTTGCTCGGATTAATTTAAACAGCATGAGGGAGGCGGCCAGACCTTTCTCTTCTAGGACCTCATTTATTATAATAGCAACAATAACCGCCACTTTCATTGAAAACTCATTTTCTGCTCTTCATGGTCATGAGTTTGTCAGCATCTTTATTAATGCTATTTTAATGCCTTTCTCTTAAAGTCTTAAATAATTGGGGACTGAAGTTGGTGGAGAATCTCTGTATTTAATTAAAATAGTTGTTTCATGAGACCGAGAACTTAAAGTTAGACTCTCGTTTGGAGTCCTTAAGAGATTCTTTTTAGATTTATGCAAGACGAACACCAGCTAGACATTTGTTTCCTTTTTCTTGGGAAAAAGCATTCGTTTTGTCTTCTTAAAATTAATGATCTTCTTGCCTGGGAACACCAAGCCTCCTTTTGGTAGACACGTACCTTTACGAAAAGCACGTCTTACATTTGTATTATTTACCGAATACTGTATTATTCAAGAATTTGGGTCTGAAGATGGCCAGAACGCTCAGATTTCTCAGGCTCAAGTCCTCAGCAATCTGAACCAGACCTAGTTTAAAAGGTGATAAATCATTAATAGACGTTAAACCTGGTACAAGTTAACTCAAGTTTTCCCTGCAAATCACATAATCGATGAAATATCAGTGGTCTCGGGCCAACAGATGAGAAAGCACCTCCAGTAGAAATTAAAACACTTTCCACCGATGCCTAGCACCTTTGGAAGGAATTTGTGCAAGCTCCATGGAACAGTTCCAAGCCACTTCACAAGAGACAAGAGCTTTCCTTCCCTGTAGCTGTCCAAAGAACATACGACAGAAGGCTGTTTCCCAGGACGATCGGTTTGCTTTGTCACCTAGAGTTAAACCCTTTCTTAAGCCTCCTGAGATGCTGCTTGGCCCAGAAGCACATGTAAATCCCTGACTTTGAACATGAGGAGAGAACATACAATTCTTATTAGCAGAGAAATCTGATTTTATTTATCTGACTACACAGAGGTCTCAAGGAGATGAAGAAATTTTCAGCTCAAAGGTGCACACCATCTTGGCCTTTCCAGGGCATCTTTCTGTTTCTGCCCAAACCTGAGGGTGGGGTTATCCTCTGCCTGACCCAGTTTCTGACCCCCAAGCAGGGTTTCCTAGGCTGCAGGCAGGGAATCAGCTCTGCCTTGTCTTTCAGTATTGGAAGGTAATTGTGTAGACAAATGAAGGGAAAGTGATCTTTAAGCTCTGGCACGCTCCCCTTCTGCAAGAACTCGGCACTCCTGGGTTAGAGTGTGCTTATCTAGGAAATGGATTAGCTTGCATCATCTTCGGGTTTTAACATTCCTGGAATCTGCTGATTTTGTTGAATTTCAACTTCTTTTTTCTTTTTTGGTTGGGTATAACTATTTGGTTTCTGTGAGTTACAAGAATAGATGGAAGAAGGTAAAGTGTGGAAATGATGGAGGCCCAGCACAGGGGCTTCTGGACCGGACAGCCAAGAACCTCGGTTGATTTTGAAAATGGCATCTGAAAAATATGAGTACCTGGCGGAGCTAAAGACTGACTGTCCCCTTTCCTCAGTGCCAGCTCCATACTGACAACAGACAGGCTGGAGTACCAAGCGAAATCCCTGTACACTTCAGTTTCCCAAGGGAGCGCCCCTTCTCCGGGGTTTGGAAGTCCAGCCTGACTTCAGCGGCTTCTAGTAAACATTTTCCTGCTGGTAAAGAAGCTGGAAGGGGAATATGGACAATCTGACCATGTCTAGTTAGAATGGCCTCTCAACCCCGAGTGGAACACAAGAATGCTCACAGGCAAGCTGGTGTGTTCCACTGTGCCGCCTTTCCCCACCTGCCCAAGTCATCTCCACTTAAAAAAAATTAGTTTTAAAAATTGACAAGCAGAAATCATACATATATTTCGGGTGCAGAACACAGTGTTTTGAAATATGTACGCACAGCAGAGAAAAAAAGATGCGGCGTGTAATGGAACATTGTATACTATTCAACCCAGCGAAGGGAGGAAGTCCTGGTCTCGATCCTCGCTATTCCATCAGTCGAGGGGAGCCCTGACCTTAAGGTGCTACAGTCTCAACGCTTCTAAAGCAAGATCAAAATGTAGATGGAGTTGGAGCACATTTTTATTCCTCCTTCCTTCCTTTTTATCCTTTTTTCCTTACCTTCCTCCCAACCAAATTTTACTCAAATACTTACTAGGTTTGCAGGAGCAGGGGCTAGAGAAATGAAACATAGGTGTGAGGATAAGTGAAGAAAAGGAAATAAGAAGTGCTCAAATAAAAAATAAACTTGCTGTGTAGATGATTGTGCCAAGTTCCTGTGTGACAGACAGAATGATGGCTCCTAAAGATGTTTATGCTCTAATCCTTGAGCCTGGAAATATTGTAGAAATATTGCAGAAGGGACTCTGAAGATGAATGATTCGGGTGGTCCAATCTAATCACAAGAGTCTTTACCAGCAGAGGATGCTGTAGGCCGTAGTCAAAATAAGAGAGTGCACAACCGTGGCAGGTTGGTTAGAGAGCTATCAGGTTGAGGGCACGGGAAACGTGGGAAGGGGACACCAGCCAAGGGATGCCGACCATCTACAGGAGCCGAGAAGCAAGGAAGTGGATTCTCCCCCAGGACCCGCCGCGGGTAATGCTGCCAGGCAACTCCTTGCTTGTAGCCAGTGAGACCTGTGCTGGACTTCTAGGCTGTAGAGCTGTAAGAGAACAAAATTCCATTATTGAAACCACTAAGTTTGTTGTGATTTCTTACAAAAGCAATAGAAAACTAACATAGCCTGCATCCTTGTGGGTGTACCCTGTTCATCTTTTCTCCAGAGGCACAGTCTTCAGTCCTGGCAATCACAGTATGGCTGGCAGCCACTTAGGAGCTGCTGTCTGGGACTCTTTCCACTGAGCCAGCACGCTGAACGTCAGAGTGAAAGAGGAAGAGGCCAAAGGCTGAGAAATGCCAGCTCACTTTCAGCCTCTGCCACCTGGCAGCAGTGTAACCCAGCACTCCAAACCCTCTGACTTAGTTTCCTGACCACGAGGAGTTCAGAACAGAATAACCCGAAATTCCTTTTGCCTTGACACTGGGTGGCTTCTCGGGTGCCAACCTCCCCCTGGTGTCACTGCCCACGTCCACCCAGAGGGAGCAGGGTAAGGAAGGTTCCCATGGGCCATGTGTCATACTTAATTTTAGAACACAGTTTTTCCTGAATTTGGTGGAGGATGAATGTTTAAATGTATTTGTCAAAGGGAACTATGTTATCTTCCCTTTCACGATTCTTCAGCAGAGTGAGATTTGAGGACTATGTAAGATATAAGAGGATTTACATCAAATTTTAAAAATTTCTAGTTTTCCTCTTTTAAATATGAAACCCAGATTCTTTTTCTTATTTTTACCCCTCAAGAGTTCTGCCCTTCTGGTTGTATAATAATTCTTTTCACTTAGAACATTCTCTTCTATGCATTTGACACAGTATTTACTTTATCCTGCCTCATTATACTTATTTACATTTCTTACTCATTTGATTACTTTCATTAATATTTTAATGCTTGGATTCTTTTTAAACCTATCAACAAAACCTAAACATTCCCTAAAGTTTTTTCTTAAGTTATTTTGCCAATAATAATATGTGTTATATACTGGATAGTTTGGCTAATGAAGTAGAGAAACTATCTGTTTTGATTTTGCAGCCATTTTGCATGTCAATTATAAAAACTTTACTTCGAAAATTCTTAGGTTCTATTATTGTTGGGCAAATGAGGATCAGGAAACTGAACACATTAGAGAAAAACTTCATTTATTTTTTCCACCGGAAAAATTAGAAAACGATATGAAATATACAAAATAAAACTTAGAATCTTGCTGAGAGTCATATCGACAGACACAGAACATTTAAGACACATAATCATAGTATGTCAGAGTTGGGACACTGAAGTGTAATGTCTTCCAGGTTCATCCATGTTGTCACATGTCCCAGGGGCCCCGTTACCTTTAAGGCTGAATACTGTTCCATGTCCCATGTGTAAATTTTCTTTGTCCCTCTGCTGGTGGATGTTAGCTTATTTCCACATCTTGGCTGTGACAGGCATCCTGCAAGGGGCACTGGGGTGCAAACAAGTCTTTCTGAGACTCTGATTTCAATTCTTTTGGATAAATATCTCCAAATGGAATTGCTGGATACATGGTAACTCCTGTTTTAATTTTCTGAGGATTCTCCATACTGTCTTCCTACTGGCTGTATCATTGTGCGTTTCCCCCCAAAATGTTGTAGGGTCCTGATTTCTCCACATTTTCACCAACATTTGCTGTCTTTTGTATTTTTGGTGATGGCCATTCCAGTGGGTGTGAGGTGATGCCTCTTGGTGGTTTTGGTTTACATTTTCCTGATTAGTGATATTGAGCATCTTTTCTTACATCTCTGGTGACCATTTGCATGTCTTCTTTAGATAAATGTCCATTCAAATTGTTAGGCCACTTTAAGATCTGATTATTCGATTTTGGCTATTGAGTTTCCTACTTATTTTAGAAATTGACTCATTATCTGATACATGATGTGCAAACATTCTCTCATTTCATAGGCTTTTTCACTAATTATTTTCTTTTTTCTTTTTTCTTTTTCTTTTTGGTGCCGGGGATCAAACTCAGGGCCTTGTGCTTGCAAGGCAAGTTCTCTAACCACTGAGCTAAATCCCCAGCTGTCTTTTTTTTTTTTTTTTTTTTTTTGTACTAGGGATTGAACCCAGGGCTTTTGCACTGAGCTACATTCCCAGACCTTTTTCATTTTTTATTTTGAGACAGAGTCTTGCTAGGTCCCAAAGTTGCTCAGGTTGGGCTCAAAATTGCAATCCTTCTGTTTTAGCCTCGTAGACTGCTGGGAGGTATGTGCCACCACACCTGGCCCACTTGTCTATTTGTTTATTTCGTTGCCTGTGCTTTTTGGTGTTATATCTATGAAATCATTGCTATGACCAGTATTTGTCCTTTATTCATTGGGAGCATTGGCTTATAGTTTTTTCTCTTCTTTCTTTTTGATGTCTTTGTCTGTTATCAGGGCAATTCTGGTCTCATAAAATGAATTTGGTAATGTTCTCTCTTCTTTAATTTTTTTGGGTGAGTTTGAGAAGGATTCATGTTAATTCTTCCTTCTTGGTAAAATTTGCCCATGCAGTCACATGGTCTGGGGTTTTCTTTGTGGGGAGGCTTTTGATTACTGATTCAACCTACTTACTAGTTATGGGTCTATTCAAACTTTCTATTTCTTCCTGATTAAGTCTTGGTTGGTTGTATGTGTCTAAATATTTGTTTGTTTCTTCAAGGTTACATATTTTGTTTGCATGTAATTATTCTGAGTAGTCTCTTAAGATCTTTTTTGTGTGACATCAGTTATATTATCTTCTCTTTCATTGTTGGTTTTATTTTTTCGACTACTCTTTTTTCTTAGTCTAGCCAAAATTTATCAATTTTGTTTTCTTTTAAAAATGTAAAGTTGCATTTTTCTGTTGTTATACTTTCTAGTTCTCTTATTTCTGCTTTAATCTTTAGTATGTCCTTCCTTCTAATTTTGAGTTCAGTTTTTTTTTCCTTAGTTTTTTGAGGTGTAAAATTAGGTTGCTTTTTAGAGCTCTTTCTTCCTTCAAAATATGTAGTTATTCATCACTATAAACTTTCGTCTTTATACTGCTTTCAGAGAATTATATAAGTTTTAGTATGTTGTATTTTTGTTTCCATTTGCCTCAGTGTATTTTTAAATTTACCATTTGATTTTTTTAAACCAATGATTATTCAAGAGTCTGTTGCTTAATTTTCACACATTTGCAAATTTTCTAGTTTTTCTTCCATTATCAATTGCTAGTTCCATTCCTTTGTGGTCAGAAAAGATGTTTTATTTGAGTCCGGTCTTACAATTTCAGACTTGTTTTGGACTTAACATGTGATGTACCCTGGAGAATTTCTCTATGTGCTTGACAGGACTACATGTTCTGTTCTCACTGGGCGGAAAGTTCCATACAGAGCTCAGGTCTCTGTGGTCTACGACATTGTCGCGGCCACTATTTCCTGTTGACTTTTTGTCCAAAGTTTTATCCTGTTTTGAAAATGAGAGTATTGAAGTCTCCTATTATTGTATTCCTGTTTATTTCTCCCTTCATATATGTCAGTATTCTTTGCATCTGTCAGTACTCTGGTGTTGGATGCACAAATATTGTTAATTTTTGTCTTCCTGGTGAATTGTCTTTGATCATTATATAATGTCATTTTTTTGTCTCTTGTAATCATTTTTCTAATTAGAGTCTATTTTGTCTAACGTCAGCTGCCTTTTCTCTTTTGGTTGCTGTTTGTATAGAATATCATTTGCATCCCTTCACTTTCATTTTAGGTGTGTTCTTAAATCTCAGCTGAGCTTTCTGTAGACAGCATGCAGTTAAATTGTTTTTCTTTTGAAATCCACTCAGCCAATCTGTATGTTTTGATTGGAGATTTTAACCATTTACTTTTAAAGTACTTGAAGATAGGAAGCATTTACTACTGTCATTGTGTTAACTGTTTTCTCTTTGTCTTGTAGCTCTTTTGTCTTTTTTCCTTCTTGCTATCTTCTTTTGTTTTTTCTGTTTATTGCCTAGACATGCTTTGGTTCCTTTGTCTCTTATCCTGTGTAAGTTTTACATTATTTTCTTTAGGACGATCATGGGACTTACAACAGTATTTTATATTTTTAGCTATCTATTTTAAATTTCCAACAACTTAACATTGTCTGTATAAAAAAACTACACTTCAATACTCTCTTGTTCTGTGTTATTGAGGCCATAATTTATATCTGTTTAAATTGTGCATCCGGGGGCTGGGGATTTAGCTCAGTGGTTAGAGTGCTTGTCTAGCAAGCACCAGGCTCTGAGTTCGATCCCCGGCACCAAAAAAAAAAAAAAAAAAAAAAAAATTGTGTGTCCATTAACTTTTTTAGTTGTAGTTATTTTTGACACTTTTGCTTTTGGCCTTTGATACTGGAATTTAAAGTGATTTAGCCGCTACTGCAAATATATTACAGTATTCTGAATTTTTGTGTATACTTATCTTTACCATGAGCTTATGCTTTCTTACACTATTGTGTTACTATTTAGTACACCTTCAGCTTGAAGAACTTTCCGTAGCAGTTTCTATAAGGCAGGTCCATTGGTGAGGAATTCTCTCAGCTTTTGTTTTGGGAATGATCTCTCTTTTGAAGGACAATTTTTGCTTTTTTTTTAGATGGAGTCTCATGATGCAGTTCAGGCTGGTCTTGAACTCACTATGTAGCCCGGGTTGTCTTCACACTCATGGCCATCCTCCTACCTCAGCTTCCTGAGTGCTGGGATGGGATTACAGGTATGTACCACAACATCTGGCTTGAAGGACAATTTTACTGGATGCAGTGTTCTTGTTTTTTGTTCTTATTTATTTCAACACTTTGAGTATATTATCTCAGTTTCTAGTCTGAAATGTTTCTGCTAAAGCATCTGCTGATGGTCACTGACAAGTGGCTTTTCTCTTGCTGCTTTCACAAATCTGTCTTTTACTTTTAACAATGTGCCTCTTTGTAGATTTTTTGGGGATCATCTTATCGGGGTCTTTTGGGATTCTTAGACCTGGATTTCCATTTCCTTCTGTAGATTCGGGAAATTATCAGTCATTACTGTTTAAGAATATTCCTTCTGACCTGTTCTCTCTTTCTTATCATTTTGAATTTCCACATCACTTAAATTAGTCTGCTAATGATGTCCCATAAGTCCCTAAAACTTTTTCCACTCTTCCTTTTGCTCCCTTAACTGAATAATTTCCAATGACTTATCTTCAGGTTGCTTTTGTTTTTTCTTCTGCTTGATCTAGTCTGCTGTTTAATCTGTACTGAATTTTTCAATTCATTTATTGTATTCTCTATCTCCATGATTTCTGACACTTTAACTTTTTTTATATCTCTGGTTGAAATTCTCACGTTCTCACAGTTTGTCTGATCTCAGGGAATGTCTTTATGATGGCTATTATGAAATCTTTGTCAGGCAAATGAAATGACTTTGTTTTATTTTGGTTAGTGTCTAGAGATTTGTCTTATTCTTTTGTGCAAACCATGTATCTCTGTTTCTCCATTTTTCTTGGGTCACCTCTTCCCTTCTTCACAGACAGACCTCATCCAGGGGAAAGCCCTCCCCCATCAGTCCTGCAGGATTCTGGGGACTTTCCGTCCTTCGAGCTGGTCCTTCCAGCTTTCTTTGTTTGTACCGACTTCTAGGCATCTAGAATTTCTCACATCTTATCAGAACTCCAAGGAGTCCCTCTGGAACCTGCAGAAAAGTTGCATTTTAGGTCTCTGCCCTTACTGCCCTGGGGCCTAGATTGTCCGGGTCTTGTGAGTGCTTCGAGACAGGGTGGGCAGAAGCCAGTCTCTAGACAACATTCAAGAAAGTTGGGGCATTAAATGCCTGAGCCACTTCTGCCCTCCTCTGAGCTGGGTTCCTTTTCCTTCCTTTTTTGTTCCTACCTGCTGCTCTGAGCCAAGCCGAGGAGCTATGAGCTGCAGGGCTGCCTTTGTCCTCACTCCCTGCAGGCAGCTGGGTCTGCTGAGTCTGGTCAGTGCTCCATGGCTGCCGAGACAGATGCCGCCATAAAGATCTGTCAGCCCCCACACAGATTGCAATGCTGGACAGGAATCCACCTCTTTCCTTCCCAGAGGAGAGGTTGGGAGCTGAGGCTTTTCATCTACTTGCACTGTGTTGAGCCAGGGAAGAACCATGGGTAGGTGGTGATTACCAGCCCACGTTGTTCTCCCCATTCCTGCCAATGGGCCCCGATCCTCGCCCCACGCCTGTTGTCGCTGGCCCTTAGTGCTGCCAGCATTCCAAGATAGGTTAGACAGAAATGTGTCTGTGGGGTCACCTCTGAAAAAGCTGGGGCACTGAACAAGTGCAACTTTGGGAGCTGGGAGTTTCCCCTGACCAGATGGTGCTGTCCCGGGGGGTTTCAGATTTCCCTACTAAATTCAGTGTGTGTAGTTTCATCCTCACTCTGTCTTCACGAGCCTCTGAACTAGTTTCTGGCTTCCTTATAAAGGGAACGTGTCCATCAGTAGCTGGATTGGTGTGTTTGTGGGGAGAAGGCAGATCCAGGACTTCCCATCTGCCATTCTACTGATGTCACTTTACCACTACTCTGTCATTTTGAATAAAATGTTTGTTAAGCTCACTAAGACAATTAGATTAAAAGGTTAAACCTCAAATATTAAGTAAACCCAGAATAGACAAATCATTGTATCCAAGTAATAACTACCAGGGAGTTTACATTTAATTTATAGCTCTTTCTGAATTTAGATTTTGGATGGCCAGTAAATCATGGTGAACATAGCACAAAGTAAATTAATGACACAGAGCAATGGAAAGAATTCTAGCAGTGGGGCCAAAGGCTGGGATATATGCCCAAGCAATGACTTCTCCTAGTTGTGCAATCTTGTTTAATTCTTTCGTTTCTTTGTTGTTTAGTTTTCTCATACTCTAAATAAGGCTACTGACGAGCAGCTTAGAGCCGGTAATAAGTGATTTAAGAAAAATGCCTAGAGTTTAGGAGGCATTCAATAAATCATTATGTTTTTTGTGTATAAATCCTTTTGATTCCTAAAGTGCAATGCCTCTATAGCACTCTTCAAATAAAATCTAAGAGTTGTTTGTGGCACACTTGATATTTTGTGAGGCACTTAATGCTTTACATCCTGGCAGCACACACGGAGTCCACGGTCCTGTAGTGGGTCCCCCCGCTTGCACTGCAGGCACAGTGTTACCAGGAGGGTCACCTGCACACAGGTGCTACACATATTAGGCTACTGTGCTTTTGCTAGAAATCTTAGGTCTGCACTGGGTCTTGTTGTCCATTTGTACCAAGTGCCCAGGAATTTGTGACACAAATTTTTGTTATTGTTTCACTTCTGAGTCTATTTTTTCTTTTGCACTTGTTCCCAGATGATGCTCTTTTGCTGTATTTTATATAACTTCGTAGAATGTTACCGTTCTGTTCTAGAACAAAGTAGGATATTCACAAACAAATGTGTATATATTTGTGCATATACATTAGATATCATTATTGTTGATTTTAAATTGTAAAAAAGCAAAGAAGAGAATGAGCTGTAGAATCGATCTTTTTTTCTACAGAGTATGCCTCAGATGGTCCTGTCCGAGTGGACTCATTTCTTGATGAAGATGAATGCAATTTGTATACCACGCTGCAAAATTTTCTCCTTGGAATCATTACATGCCTAGTTAATGAAAGACTGAGCCAACATTACCAAAACCTATGTTTATTTATAGCAGTGTTTGAAACACAATATACTTTAGATTAAGCCAATTTAGTAATCATTGAATTGTCTCAATACCAATTTTCAATTGTCTAACTATGTGAGTGAGGAAATGTGACCCGATAGGCCTCTTGGGACCTTCCCAGCTCTCTCAGGCAAGGGGAGGGCTAGAATTTGGCGTTCATTTACAGCAGAATATAATTGCTATAGGAGAGTGTGGGGAGATCTTATAAGAAGTATAACATTTTTGTTGTCAGACACCCACTGAAACTACTCCTTTTGTTTTCTTTCTTCCATCTTTCCAAAGTTCTTGCTCCACTGATTGCACGCCAGTCAAACTGGAGGTGCTTTAATATAGCAAGTGTTGCACTCAAATACCTCATCTTCAACATAGGAGCCAAAGACCCTCACTGGAAGTAAGAGAGCCCCTTTAACACAAGGTGCTGGAAAAATTGGCTTGCCACATGCCGAAAACTAAAACTAGATACATGTCTCTCACAATGCACTAAACTAAAATCAAAGGGGGTCAAAGATCTAAACATTAAAACAGAAACACTAAATTTACTGGAGAATAGAATAGGAAGAACCCTCGAAGACATAGGGGTAGGGAAAAAACTTATGAACAGAACCCAGACTGCACGGGAAACAATACAAAGAAGGAGTGCTTGCGACTACATGTTATTAAAAAGCTTTTGCACAGCAAAAGAAATCACCAATAGAACAGGGCGAAAAGTTATAGACTGGGAAAAAATATTTGCTAGCTATCCATCAGACAAAGGTCTAACCTCTAGAATATACAAAGAACTCAAAAAAATCAAACCTTCCAAATTTAAAGACCCAATCCAAAAATGGGCATCTGAAATGAATAAACATTTCTCAGATGAAGAAATAAAAATGGCAAATAAATATGTGAAAAAGTGTTCAACATCGCTAGTCATTTGAGAGATGCAAATCAAGACAATGTTAAGATTCCATCTGTCTCCAGAAAGAACTGTGTTTATGAAAAAAATCAACCAATAACAAATGCTGGAGGGGCTGTGGGAAAAAGGAACCCTTCTCCACTGTTGGTGGGAATGTTGATTCGTCCAGCCACTGTGGAAATCAGTATGGAGATTCCTCGAAAAACTACAACTAGAGGTTCCATTTGATCCAGCCATTCCCCTACTGGGGATCTTCCCAGAAGAATTAAAATCATCATACCACAGTGATACATGCACAACCATGTTATAGCAATACAATTTGTAATAGCTAAGTCTTGGAAACAACCTAAATGCCCAACAACCAATGAATGGCTAAAGAAGATGTGGTTTTTTTCTATACAATGGAGTACTACTCTGCCATAAAAAAGGATAAACTAGAGACATTTGTAGGTAAATGGATGTACCTTGAGAACATACTCTTAAGTGAAATAAATCAAATACTCATGAGTACACATCGAATTGTTTCTCTGATATGAGAAACCATAAGTGTAAATAAGGACAAAGAGGTGTAATAGATACTATATAAAAGGAAGATAATATTCAAAAGAGAGGAGAACTAGAAAGAGAGAAGGGGGAAAAGCAGGAAGGAAGAAAAGGAAGGAAAGAGGAAAGGGAAAAAATGGAAAAATATGAATAAAACTGCTGTAAATAGGGAAGAAGGAAACAGAAGGGAGGGGTGGGGAAGAAGGGGGAAAACCAATATACATCATGTACAGGTACAAAATAACTGTGATGAATGTGACCATTGTGCATACAATGTACCAATACATGTTCTTGGTTAAAAATAAAAAAAATATATAGCCAGTATCAGATGTTTATGGGATCCTGAGAGTGCTACTAAAGTCCCATTCCATGTCTTGGAAAAATAGTTTGTAGACTATCAATATGTAATTTATTTAATTTCAAGAAAACTCAAATTCACAGAGAGGGATAGATTTAATAAAATTTTCTTTTAAGTCACTGATAAGTTACTTAATTCTTTGGTATGATGTTTGAAATAACAATCTCTCCACTTCTCTCCAAGTCATGAGTGCCATGTAATTAGAATTATTCAAAAAGAGAACAGGTGCTGATGTTGAGTATATAACAGATCTCTGCAAATACGTGTGTACAGACATTTAGATTTTGTCAAAGAAGTATCGAAGAAAAGGAGCTTCACTATACTACTTTGTCTATCATGGTCCTCCTTAAGTCTAAAATTCAGTACTTCAGATTTTAGCCCTTTTTTTCTTCTTAATATGGATAACTAGAAATGCTTTCTATCCCAATGCCTGCCAACTCTATTTCCTAAGTAGCTCTTGTGGTTCAAATACTAAAATATCAAAATATGTGCCTCAAGACCCAATAAAAATATTTGAAATTTTATGAAAGAGACATTGGAACTCCCTTGGGACTCACAAATTAACGTCATGACTGAGCCGACTTTGTGACTTGCAGTTTGCTTAGGTGCTGGACAAATCCATTCCCTATTACGTATGAAGTGATATTTGAAGAAATCATTGTTCTTTTATAGGTTAAATTATTTATGAAATTTCTTTTTTCATATATCAAGAATAACAAGCAAAAATATTCTCATAGAAGTAGACACTACAATAATAACAATAATAAAAGTTAAGAGCTTACTCTTTGTAATGCATTATTCTTAAGGACTTTTACAGAACATACTTTTTAAAATTTCTGCAGTGTTCCTTGGAGATTATTAATTTGATCATCTCCATTTTATTGAATTAAAAAACCAAAGCAAAAAGAAGGGAAATAACCTAGCTGAGGTTACTTAGAAAGGGTGAAATCAAGGTTCAGATACAGGCCTCTTCATCGAGAATCTAGGTTTGTCAGCACTGTGCCATGCCTCTCACATAATTCAAGCTGAAAAGGACTTGGGTTGAAATCCTGGCTAGATACCAAGTAACCCTGGAAACCAGGTCTGTTCCGTCATTTTTGAAATAGGGACAAAAGTATCTATCCTACTGGATTGGTAGGAAGATTAAAATAAAAAGAGCAAGATCTAATGAAGATAAATATGCAAAGTTCTAGCACAAAGTAGGTAGTTAAATAAATGTAGGACCCTTCTATTGCTTTGGAGTTAAAAATTTTATGAGACAAACCTTCCTAATCTATTTAAAATCTTTAATGAAAGGTGGCTTACTTATTCTCCCATCTTCTAAAATTATTGTAAAGAAAATGGGACTCAGTTACACGTGAGCATGGAAAATGATGGATTCTTTCTCTCCTCCCTTCCCGTTCCCTTTGCCTAATCCTCTCTGATGGTGATGTTTTTATGGTAGGATGGGGAAGGGTTAGAGCTGAGCAAGAAACAAGCTTAATTTGCGGGGTTTTGGGAATTTTAATCATAAATCCAAGAATGCACTTTCTTTTTCTTTTCTTTTCTCTCTTTCTTTCTTTCTTTTTTTTTTTCTTTTTGGTGCCGGGGATGGAACTCAGGGCCTTGCACTTGCTAGGCAAGCACTCTAACCACTGAGCTAAACCCCCAGCCCCAAGAATGCTCTTTTGATTAAATTTGGTGGTAAACTTTTTTGGGAAAGATTTTTGGTTACTGACTCTTGAGTGAAGAATGATACGATATCAGTTCTACATCCTGTAATAAGCAAATTACTACAGTAATTAACTAATGTAGTAATAAGTTAATGTAATAAACTGAAGCCCAAGAAGAGAACTACATATAGAAGAGTTGTGATGAAAATGGCGTATAGCGGAGGGATCCATTTCTTAGACATCACTCTATGTGCGGCTTATACAGAGGAGCAATAGCTTGTTGTTTATTTAGACAGACAGTTTAGACGTCTTTGATATCTAAATCTGAAGGCTGTGACGGAGAAAAGTACATTTAGCTTAAAACCACATTCTCTCTCTGTTATTTATTTTTTTCCAAGAATCTACTGCTGCAGTAATATGGACAAACAACAGATTGTTAAAGCATGTGCCATTTTCCTTCCACTACTGCCCCTTAGAATGGTTTCATTCCAACATCCTTAGCACATACCTCGTCCTGAGTACGCTGGAGGAGTCAGCTTTTCACTCTGTGCGTCGCAGGCTGTGGGTTTGGCAGGACACATGTGTTGGACCCCAATCCATGTAAGCCCACGTGAGTAATGGTAACCAAAGCCCTTCTCCATTTCCCAAAGACTAAACAAAATGTTCTTTTTTTATCCTGCATGAAAACAAACAGAAGAATGAGTGGGAGGATGATCTGGTCAAATTTACTGTAAATGTCTCCAGAAAGAGGCCCCGTTGCAGGGAGAAAGCCTCTGCCCCAGCTTTGGAAGCAAACATCTAACCTGTTGACTCCTCCCGACACACTGGGATGTCTGCTGAGTCCTACCTGCTACCTCTTGCTGCAGACGGTGTATAGGTCCACTGGGTTCGAGTCTGTCCTTAAAGAGCTGGCCATTTTCTTTTTAGTTTTTTATTTAGAAATTTATATTTGCCATGTAAATAGTCATAGCAGAAGTAACACAAATGTTCATATCTGTCACCTTTTGAAGCCCAGTAAAATAAGGGAACAAACGAGGCATAAATCCAATGGGACAAAGAGACAGGGATAACAGCAAGTGAAAGATGTCAACAAATTTGTGGAAGCTAGAAATTAGAGGACTCTAACCAATTTAAATAACAGATGTAGGGCTAGGATGTGGCTGAGTGGCAGAACACTTGTCTAGTGCGGGTCAGGCCCTAGCCTCCATGCTCAGCACTTAAAACAAAGAAGATGCAGTTGAAAGTGTTACAGCAGGCATAGCAGAAAAGTGAGCTAAATTTCCCCTGAAGACCCTAGAAGCAGCCCAGAAGATGGAGGAAAAGTGTAGAGAAAACAAAGTGTAGTGAAGTCACAGAGCTAAAACTGGGAGGATCAAGTGAAAGTTTCTGTAGACATGAATTCCCAGATCTCTCCACCTTCAGGAGCATTGGTGGGCACTCCTGGACTAGTGCAGAAGCCAAGCAACTTGTTTCTCTGGGAAGATTACCCCCAGAGTGGCTCTAGGGTTAGGGAGAAAGGGGAGCAAGAGTGAGCTGCTAGACTGACCAAAGGAATTGAGTCTTTACACTGAATGGTAAGTCACATTGTCCTCTTCTGTCTTCCTGAGAATGCTGGTGTGCTTTCCATCCAGGAAACTGAAGAGAAATGAAAGGACTCAGGCATTCTAATACTTGGAGGAACCTCAGTAAGAAGCTCGTCTTGCCTTAAATTGACAGGTCTTTTCCTCCCTCACCTCTTAGTCCTTGTTCAGCTCCACTCCTGCACAGATGGCATCCAGTCCTCCTTCCTTAGCCCCATTCTTACATCCAGGGTTACCAAGATATACTTAGTAAAAGACTCCTTCACTGAATAGAGACCATCATAGAGAAAAAGAAATAAATGCGGTGAAGGAATAGAAGAAAACTTTACAAAAACCTGAGTTAACATCCTTAGGGAGATAACAGAAAAATAAATCCATAGGATTAGAACAGGATGCTATAAAGAGGAATATTGAGAAGCAGAGAAAAATATAATAGTCCAATTTAAAATTAAATGGAAATGTTGAAAGGTGCCATTGAAGACATGTCTAAAAAGGAGGAATGTGGCAGAGAAATATAGACAAGAAAAGATAAAAGAAATGAAAAATCGAGGCTCAGCACAAGTTCTACAAGCTCCGTGGAAGGTAATATTCATTTAAGAGATAGAACAGAAAGTAGGACAAAAATTCAAATAACCAGGGTGCAGGTCAACAGCTGCTCCATTCCCCTGCCACCTTCTAGTCCACATTGCTGACCTTTCAGTTTCCTACCTCCGGATCCTCATAGCAGAGGTATCCGGTGACCGCCTTTCTCCCTCCTATACTTTTGTAAAAACACAGCCCCATGCTATGTGTGACCATCCTGACCTGGCTGGTCTTACACAGCATGGCAGGGCGAGGATTCTCCAAGGTCCGATATTTTGATCTTAGGAGTCACTACCCAGGAGAGCCTGCTGCATTGTGATTTAATCGGTCCACCAACTTCAGGATGTTTCTGGTCTTTTGTCACAGCCAACGACCAATGAGTGAATTATACTCATCTTTCTCCACATTGGAGCTTTATTTATATATTTTTTTAAAGATAATTTACAGAAGTATGATCGTGACATAGAAAGGTGAGTGCTTTTAAATTTTAATAGTGGTTGCCAAATTAATTTCTAGGATTATAGCAATTTACACTTCTACCAGCAAAAATCATCCTTCTTGCTCATGGGCACCCTCACCTACTGTAATCTTCCCTTTCCTTTTTCTAAAATTTATGGATTATCAATTTATTTAAGGAGATATGATTTATGCATCTGAGATGACTGGTGATTAACAGAATAAACAAGAGAAAAATTAAGGTGAAGTCAATAGAAGTTTCCAGAGGGAAGGCGACTCTCGAAATGTAAGGAAGTCAGAGAACATTCCAGAGGAAGACAACCCCTACGCCCTCCCAGAGCAGGCATGTGACTGTCAGCTTCCCGTGCAGCCAGATGCTCATGTCTGAAGTGGAAAACACATACAGGACGGGGGAGAAATAGTGTTAAACCAGAGGTGGGGGGGGGAGGCAGTACATTAACTATAGTGATAAGGGAGATAGATTTACACTCGGAATGGAAGAGAACAGAAAGACAGATTTTCTCCTAGAAGAGTGACAGAAAGCTGTGTTTAAAAGAAGGGCATTTTGGCAGAAGGCCGCAGAAGTCTATGTGGAAAAGAGGCAGAAAATGGGTGTTTTAAATGTCTTGGCCAAACAGGATCTTGCTAAAAGAAAGAATATGGAGTTAAGCTGTAATTTCCGTTTTAGAATCCTTGAAGACTTATCAGAACAGCCCAAACAAAAGGCAATGTTAGGAGCACAGAAGCTATAAGCAGAAGTAAAGGAATGTACAAGATTAAATCAGAACTTGAGATTCTGAATTAACAAGAAAGCAACATTGGATAGCAAAAGGCAACGAATAATTTAGCAAGGGAATTCTCTATATAAACACAGCTGTCAGAAGAGAGGGGAACTCACAGCAAAACCCCTTGAGGTGAGTTATTTAATGTAAAAACACTACATAAAGGAAAACTATAATGTGGGTTAAAGTTTTGATATGTTTTTGACTCACGTACACAACGCTACTATAATTTGTTCAAATTTTTATAGCATATGTATTGTGTCTTTGCTTTAGACTGAGGAAATTGGAAATGCTAATTTTAAAATGTGGAACAAAATTTAAAAAGTCTGCTTACCATATAAGTTGGTGTGAGAAAGAAGGAAGGCAGATGATACACAAAGTTTGTAGAGATGTCTATTACATGTGAATATGTACAACCTTTTCCCATGCCAATAAACAGGCCAAACCACTCACAGGCCAATGAAAAATTGAGCAAATTTAAAGCCAAACAAAAAACGGATTTCATTTTTCAATACCGGAATGTACCTTCTAGAATTTTTTGATTCTGGAATGCAGCTTCTGGAATTTCCTCAAGGCTTATTCATCTCTTTCTGCAACAAGAAAGGAAGAAGCATTTTGACCCTCAATTTTTTCAGTCTCAAGTGACCCTGAATTCTCAATTAAAATCTCCCAGAACGAACAATTGGTTTTCATAAGTAATTTTGAAGGAATTTCCTTGACTATTTTATGGCACCTTTTTTTCTAAGACAGGGCAATGGAATCTTTCTTATGACGACTGGCTTTCCTTCCTCCAGACCGGTTTTGACTTGCTGTCTTGCCCCGGCTTGCCGTCACAGGTCGGCTATGCGTGTGGACACAGCCACGCATCTCCGATCTCAGACCTGCACCCCTCAAGCCCTCCCTCCCTCAGCATGAAACATTCACACTCCTGCTCGACTCGCCCCCTCTGTACGTCTTCCTTCTGGAGACTACACATCACGCTGATAAGAAGACAGTGCCTGGAGTCCTGGCGCGGGATGTCATCTGATCCACTCAAAATCCTCTTTCTGGCAGCACGCTCAAAGGGTATTCCGTAGAAAGTCATGATTCCTTCCCTGGTACAAGCATCAAAAGATTAAAAATTTAACTTCCAAGCCTGTTTCCCCAATTACCTTGTTTTTAAATATTACTCCCTAGATCTAGAATATCCACCATATGTAAACTATACAGATAAACTACTGAAACTACAAAGAGAAAATCCACAGAGTAAACAGGAATCTAATTTCTTTTCACGCAATGTTCTGTCTCAGCATTCCAAATTGCATAATTTTTTTTTTTGTCTAATTGGTTTTAGATTGGAACTGAGCATACTAAGGGACTATCGTACTGTGGCAAGATGTCTGGAACAGGCAAAAAATTTTCTTTCTGAAGTCATTTCCTACTTTGTAGATAGATGTTTATCAAACTCTTTAGAGTAAAGGGCTAGCAGTTCCCTCCTATTTCTATAGACCAGCATCTTTGTAAAATATGACGAAAACTCTGTTTTCTTTTTTTTCTCTTTTTATGGTACTAGGGGTAGAACTCAAGGCCTTTGTACTAAACTACATCCCTCTCCCCTTTTTGTTTTATTTGGAGACAGGATCTTGCAAATCACTAAATTGCCCATGCTGGCCTTGAACTTCTGATCTTCCTGCCTTAGTCTCTGAGATGACAGGTGTGACCCGACACACCCATCTTGATCTTATCTCTTATAGCAGCAAAGAGCTCAGGGGCTGGTGCCAGTGGTGGGCCATGCTTCAAGGAGGACGGTCATCCACTGGTCTATTTTCTGTACTTTTCAGGAGAACATCTCTGATATAGGCCAGCTTGGGGTAGGAGATGACACTGTAGGAAACCAAAGGGAAACAGAACTGCTTTGTATGGTGTTTTAGTTACTTTTCTCTCGTTGCTGGGACAAAATACCAGACACCCAAAGTTAGGGGAGGAAAGGTTTATTTCACTCACAGTTTGTAGAGCTTTCAGTCTACAGTCCTCTGGGTCTGAGGCAGGGCGGCATGGCAGAGGCAATCTGTGGTGCAGCCTGAACTCCAAGGGGCTTGGGTGGCTCCGACCCTACAGCACTTCTGGTGGTGGCAGCTCTCATGGCTTCTCTCTTGGGCTGGTTCTGCTCCCTTGATGCAGTTTTCCTCAGGCGATCCATGTTCCTGGCTTCTCCAAACTTCTGGGGTCTCCACGGCTTCACGCTCACAGTTTCACATACCGCCCTCTCAGGGGCACGCTGCTTGGCCTCCCAGGCCTTCTTCTGAAATCTGGGTGGAAGCCTTACTGACCCCATAACTCTTGCACTCTGCATGAACCTAAAGCCAGGGCCACGAGGATGACGCCAGGGTCTGCTGCCAGCTGGAGCAGCAGCCCAGCTTCCTGCTTGGGGTAGAAGATGACACTGTAGGAAACCAAAGGGAAACAGAACTGCTTTGTATGGTGTGGGTTACACAGACGAGCTTCGAGTTGAGTTTGTGCTCTGTGCCTGAACAGATCTGTGACCAGAAACTGTAATTTCTCTGACTTGGTTTCATTGTGTGGAAAGAAGGAGTGATGATAGTAGCGTCTTACCACGTACGGTTGCCTCCAGAGGAATTAAAAGTATAGTGCTTATCATATATATTAGCTAGTAAAAATGACATGAAATGATTTCCTATATTAGTAATGTGATTATATTCTGTGAGTGTGGGGTATACGTACATTTAAGGACATTTACCTATATTACATATGACAGAGCTTTTCAAAATCTTGCACAGAAAATTAACTGTGTCCCACCCAAAAAAGGATTGATCCTTTTTTAATAGCCTAATTGCTAACCTAATCAATTGAGGAAATTCCATGTTTTGTCTTTCTTTTTGAGGGGGGATCAAATTCAGGGCCTTGGGCTTGCTAGGCAAGCGCTCTACCACTGAGCTAACCCCCGACCCCTACGCATGTTTTGTGCTTCACAAAACACATCATTATGTCAGAGTCTCTGGGAAATCATGTAAAAATAATCCTGTGGATTTTATTTAATATTTCTTCCTAAATCTGTTGATTATGCAGTCTTCTTTCAGAAAAATATAGTAGCTCATAAGAGATAAGATACATTCACATGATTATTATGTGTCAGGTGGCTCATTTGATATTCACAGGAACTCTGTGGAATGAGAACTTTCGGTGTCCCCATCTTATGAGGGAAGTAGACATCTAGTTCAAGGTCACCATTTAGTCTCTGATGACCACAAGCTTGACTGTGTTAGTACCACCAAAACTCACACATCGCTCCTTTTCCTAGAATCTAGCTTTTCGGGGAAGACACATTCAGAGATCTGGACTTTGAGCAACTGTTTTTTCAGGCTGGTGCTCTTGGGTGATCTGTGCACAGCAGTTGTTCAGACATTCATTCCTTTCTTTACGCTGTGACACTCATTCTTTTTCCTCCTCACAATCCTATACTTTCTCTAAGACCCTGGTTACACCTTTTCCATGTGGTCATCTTCCTTGTAGTTCCAGCCATGGTGGTCTCACGTTCTCTGAATTCCTAGACACTTAGCACGTGTTTCATTGAACTCATGCTTCACTTTTGGAAAAAAGATCTACTGAGCTCTGCAGACACCATTAACGTGAACTTTGTCTTCTTAATTAGTGTGTGACTTTTGTCTTCTTAACTAGCACGTACATCTTTGAAAATGGGAATTACTTCATGCTGGAAATTTTAAGAATATAAAAAGTACATGTTGATTTAATGATTTTTTTGCTTCACACCCAGCTCTGTTTTGGGTGTGCATGATGTCTCACGTTGCTAACAGGAAGAGTCCCGACAATCTGCAGGCCTAACAGGCACCATGCAAATTGGGAATCGGCTTTGTCTTTTTGCTTAAACAAATGATTCACAATTTTAATTCTTAAAAATAATATGCTTGTAGTTGTAAGCTGTAGTAAATGATTAAACATATGGTCTTTAAATTCACGATAAATGTTTTTAAATATATTCACAGGAAACAATGCACTTGTTATATTTCACTTGCTTCTTAATTTAATTACTAGGATGACCTATTTCCCAGATGCAGTGAGGGAGAGCTGGCGAGAAATTAAAACTCTTTCAAAATTGAATCATGAGGCCTTCAAAGTCTGTGAATGGTTATCTTGTTCTGCCTCTCCCAATCTCACTTGAAGGCATGTCATTCACACACCACGGAGAAATTAGGATCTGTGTTTTTGTAGGGTCACACATGGCCCAAATAGGTACAATCATTTTTAGAATTACACTCAACCTTTCTTTACCTCTGAATTCTTTCTCAAAACACCCATTTGCCATTATTTGGATATTGTCTCAGATTACAAGTATATGGCCATGGAATTTTTATTAAAACAACCTATTAAAATTACAAAATAAAAAATTTAAAGCAACAAAATTCCAAGATACAGAGCATAGGAACATTTAATAAAAACCCTTCTACAAATGAACAGAAAAGTAGGACAAAATGGAAATCCAGTTAGTGAATTCATCTGAGTTCTTGTAAATGCTTAGAGGTAGGGCTTTGGGAGATAACCAAATGAGGACGGCAGCGTCCTCAAGAGGGAAAACAAAAACTGCAAACCAGAAAGAACGTCCTCACCAGACACTGAATCTGCCAACATTCTGATCCGGGTCTTCCAGATCTGCTTCAGAAATACGAGAAATAAATGCTTGTTGTTTAAGCTCCCAATCTATGGTACTTTTTTACAGTGGCCTGAACTAAGACACCATGAGAATTCACTCTTGGGGTCACATTTGCTGTGGCCTAACTTTTTAACACATTCCCAAGCAAAGCCCTTGCTGGCCCTGAGAGGCCGGTGCTTGTCCCTGGAGCAGAGGCGGGTGCTTGTCCCTGGAGCAGAGCCGTGCTTCCCTTGTCCCACCCTCAAGCAGAGTGTTCTGTGTGCTTCCAGCGCCTCACAGGACCCGCTCGGCTCCCATTTGTCTGACTTAGTCACAGTCTTTAACTTGGTCACAGGCAACATAACATTTTCACACTGCTCTGGGTTTGACTTGGGTGTGTTTCATGTATGCAGGCCTGTGTTTCTACTCTATAGATGGAGACAGACCTGGCCTGCAGCCTAATGAGTCTCCCCTCAACCAGCAGAGTCTGAGCCTGTGAAGATGGCCTGTGGTGAGTATAGAGACAGCACACTGAGGTGGCGGGAGCTGCGGGCAAGGGTGGGCGATACTGTGGGAAGAGTTCGCCTTTGACTGGAGAAGAGCATGCAGGGTTGTGGGTATTCATCAGAGGAGGAAGTTCCAATGTAGATCAAGTCCTACTTTTGTATTTGGCCACTTGAATTCCTCTGTGTTTCCATTAGTGTTCACTTTTATGCAGTGATGGGGAAGGGAGAGCTATCTCCACTTCCTGTAAGTCAGCGCACAGATGCATGCTAGAGGCTGACCCTGAGCACCAGATCTGGTTACACGCAGATGATCTGATAGGAAGTTCCACACCTTGCACAAAAAACTCTGTGGAACAACTCTTTCTTCACAGTGTTTAAACAATTTTTAGGGTTACTTTAAAATAAATGTTCTTGTGAATATTTAAGGCATACAACATGATGTTACAGGACACATACATATATATATATATACATACATATATATATCTCCATGTATATGTACAGAGAGAGATTGTAAAATGTTTACTAAATAAAGCAAATTAACATATCCCTCATCTCCTATAGTTACTTAGTTTTGTTTTGCAGCAAGAGCGCTCAAATCCCAAATACAGTACATTTTTTATTACCTATAATCCTCAAGTTGTTTATTAGAACTCTATACTTGTTAATTCTACATATTTGCTACTTTATATCTTCTGACCTATATCTCTCCATTTCCTCCATCTTACCAACCTCTCCTAATAACGTTTTGTCCCGTGTCTCTGTTAAAATTTTTATATATGTAATTACAAGCATTTTTTTCTGACAATATAACCTATATTTATTCATTTATTTTGCTACTTTAAATTTAGAATACAGTACTCTTTTGATTCTCAGGGTAGGGAAGTATTTAAAATTATAGAATATTTCCTGTTAACGACCTCCATCATCATAGTACTTGTTATAAGACTTATCACAGTTTTATACAAGTGCTTTTCTTTGGTTATTTAACTATGATGTGAAGGATACAATGGTATTATGTACACACACACGCACACACACACATGCACACGCACACACACACACACACACAGAGTCACAGATATGTTCTGAGGAATGTGTTTCTTGGTGTTTTCCCATGGAGCCAACATTACATAAACCTAGGTGGTATTGCTCACTCAGCATGGTCTCTTGATGCCCTTATGCAACATGGTAATTGAAATTTACAGGACTACTCTTGGTACAACACGTCACACTACTTTATGATGAATTTTTTTTTAATAAGTAGAAGGAGTACAATTGAAAATAATGATAAAGAATATAGTGTAGTAAATTCATAAACCAGTAACCTAATTATGATATTTGCTGTATACAGTGGTAGTGCTGTATTTTATACAACTGTCAGTGCACTGGGTTTATTTACTCCAGCATCCCCATCGACAAGTGAGGAACTCATTGTGCTGGATGTCAGAAAGGCTACAGCGTGAATAAACAATAGGAACATTGCAGCTCCATTATAATCCTTTGGAACCTTCATTACATGTATGGTCTGTTACTGACCAAAGCTTTATTATGCAGTATATCGCAGTATATATGTTTCAGAAATGTAGTAAGCAAATCACACTGTGATAAATCATGACATATTGTAAAACATAATGGGAACAGGTCCCTTGTTGGGCCAGTTTTTTACTGACTGACATTCTCCACTCTTTTATAAATCTAAATTTTACCTATCAATTGCAACCAATGGATACTTCACATGCTCTTTCGAGAGAACCCCACTATTTCTCATACACCAATGTACACTACTTAACAAATTTCAGAGAAAAAAGCATTTAACTGATACTATCAATGAAATGTAAATTAGTTTCATATTTTCTGATATAAATATAGTAGAGGGTATTTTTTGTTTGTTTGTTTGTTTGTTTTTTCTCAGACATGGTGTACTGATTGTGGTCAACTTGAGCAGGAAGGCCCAGCTAAACTGAGTTGGCGTGGTTCTGGGCATAGAAGATCCACCTGAAGATTACTGCCGACACAACATAAAGGAGAAGGGGAGCGGGAGATTGCAGGCAGCTGTTTCCCAGGAGAAGCTCTGCTGAGGTTGGCTTCCCTGCAGTGAATTTGCTGTTCTCATCGCAGGAGGAACTCAGGCCCTTGCTGTCCTCAGGGATGCTGCTGTTAGCATCGGGGATCTCTGGTCTTCATCTCCCCTTGAGAGTTGTATCCTGGCTCCAGTATAGCTTTCTTCAGCCTTTTGGTGCAGACTAGGATGTACAGGGGTGATTACCGTGAGCTCCCAACCCTTTATTGGATCTTTCAGGTCTCCAGTGTATAGGTAGATGTTCTGCATTCTTCCCACATTTGGATTTTGTGTGAATGTTGTAACTTGTAAATGTCCTGTATTAAAGCTGCTCTCTTGCAAGCCATTGACTCTAGAACCCACTGACTAATACACTTAGACATAGTTTTATTAATTCTTGTAAATGAGATAGAATACATGAAAATCTAAAGCATTTCAACTCCAGTTGAAGGAGTTATTAAATAAGCCATATTTTAGAAGTGTAGTGAATGGTGAGCAGTATTTTGCCACAAAGATTAGAGATGTTAAAAATTCCAAGAATTAATGGGTAGAGGAATCTGATTTATTCAGACACTAACTTTAAGCATATCAGAGTCAGTGGCTTCTATTTAATCCAAAGTTCCCATCTTTAAGTGTGATTTCCAGCACTTCTGGTAGTGAGCTAGTGATTGCCAATGTAAACTCATGCCCACTATTGAGATGGGAGCCAGGCAAGATGAAAAAGTTAAACAAAAATGTGAACTTCAGTTCAGCTGAACGGCCAGCTGAGTCTGAGGCTTTATTAGCCCACGTATTTGTACTCTACTACCTTGCCACAAAATGGTAGCTGGAAATCAGTAGGTAAAAATGGAACTTGCAAATCCACCTGGAGATTGTCAAATATAACTTGCTAATGTTTCCACAAGAACATTTCTTTTTGTCCTCTTGCTTCCTTGGAGATTCACACGTTTGTGTGTGGTCCCTGGTACTCTGTGTACCACTAGCCTCTCCCTTCTGGGAGCAGAGGTCCTGTGGTAGTGTTTTTAAAAAATGTCACAAATTTGTCATTCAGTGTTTTGCAGGAGCTGGGCTTTTTCTTGTGGGAAGTTTCTAGTTATAGATTCAGCTTCTTTGATAGAAACATGAATATTCACATTTCCATTTCTTCCATAAATTTTGGTAGCTTTAAAAATTCTCTATTTCATTCTCTATTTCACATACGGGCACATTCATTGACCCAAAATTATTCATGATATATCATTATTTATTAATGTCTGTAAGATGTGTAGTGGCATTTCCTATTTTCATTCATGATATTGATACATGTGCTTCTTTCCTATTTGTTTTTTGAACAGAATTATTAGTAGTCGATTGGTTTTAGAGAACGAGAGAATGTCTCTATTTTTGTTGATTTCTCTGTAATTACATTTTGCTATCCATTTTATTACTTTCTGCTCTTTTTATTTCCTTCCTTCTACTTTCTTTGGGTTTGCTTTCTGCTATTTTTAACTTTTGAGATAAATAGAAGATAACTGGCTCTTTGCCTTTCAGGTTTTTTCACATACATGCATTTTGATCATAAATTTCCCTCTACAAGGTTTTTGTTGCTGCTCAGACGTTTCACTGTGTTTTACATCTGTCATCATCCACTCTGTTCTGTCATTTCCACTCTGATTTCTTCCTTGCTCAATGTATTTTTTAGTAGTGTACTTCTTATTGAATGAAGATTTATTTTAAATTTCATATTGACCTTTATTAGATTTTAGTTTATATTCTTTTAGTTTTTGACTTGAGATTAAAACTTGTTTTCTTTAATTAGTACAGTCCAATATTTAGAGTGCTTTTGTATAATGTTAAAATCTTAGAACGCCACTGACCAGTCACCACTGGCTATTTTTGTTATTGTCTGTTTAAATTCTACGTACAATTTAAAGCCCATATGACATTAGCATTATTGCTTTCTACTATCATATTGATTTAAACTTATTTTATTCCTTTGTTGCTACATTTCTGGTGCAAATTATTTTCCCATTGCATGAGCACTCTTTCATTTTTGTTTTGTTTTGTTTTGTTTTGTCATAATAATTGGAGGGCACATCTTCAAATGTGTAGAATTTAAAGTTGGCAACTATTTTTTTTCAGCTCTTGAAAGTTATGATTCTAATAGTTTCTAGTTTTCATCATTTTGTTTAGCAATCAGTTTTTTAGTCTTACTGTTGTTTGTCGAAGGCAGTAGGATTTTTTTGTTCACTTGTTTTTAATGTATGGCTGCTTTTAAGATGAACGTTTTCCAGAAGTTTTACTGTGATGCGCCTGGACGTATGTTTTCTTAGTGTTCTGTTTTGAATTTCTGGAAGTTTTCATACTGTTGCTTAAAGACTTTGATCAGCTTTGGAAAATTAGTATTATATCTTCAATATTGCTATTTCCTCACTCATTCTTTCTTCTTCTAAAATTTTCTTTATACATACGATAAGCTTTTCTATAGGTATCATGAGCATCTCTATTTTCTCTCTCCCACTTTCTCCACAGCCAGTTCTCATAGTTTCTGCTAAACTGATCCATTCCTCTTTCCTCTCAGCTCAATCTAACAGGTGTTTAAACTCATCAGTTATGTTAATTTCATTATTAATTTGTCCTTGAGTTAGAGAACTTCCATTAGTTATTTTTTATGCTCCCAATTTTATGACAAAATTCCTTATCTTGTCATTTATTCTCTAACAAATTAATCAAGGTTATTTTAAAGTCTCTTCCTCATAACCTAAAAAAAAATTCATTTCAGGCTCTATTTCTATTGCTCATTTTCTTACTTGGTCACATTTTTATGTATTCCTGGTAATTTTAAAATTTGATATCTGATTTGTGAGTGTGTGTGTCTTAGAATTACAGAGGCTTTGGAGACTATTATTCCTGAGAGGATTAATTTCAGCTTTTGACAGATGGTTAGAATAACAGAAGGTCTTTTATACACAGATGCAGCCCTTTCAAGTCTGAATTTAAAAGTCTTTAAGCTTTGTCAATTCAGATGGGTCATAGTCTTATGATACAGATTCTGGAGAGTTTAGCAGGATCCTGCACACCATTTAGGAATAGCATATGGGGCTAGAGAAAGAGGTACAAAGAGTCCAAAACTGTTACCTTTGGAATTTCTGAATTAAAATTCCCCAAACTTGGCAGTCTCAATCTGTTCAGCATTGTGAGCCTGGGGGAAGCTATTTCCTTTTTCAGATTTTGTGATTGACTGTTGTTTGGTCATTTCATTTAACAGAAAATACCTTGTGAGAAAAGCAGGTTAGAATTTCCAAGTCACCTAATCCATTGCTCATTTATCTGTGACGTTGACCCCCTGAGTCCTAGAGGCCTTGATGTCTCAGGAAAGACTACAAATATGTAATTTTTATACTTATTTGTCTTTTCTGCTTTTCTTTTTTGTTGTTTGTTTTTGGTGCTGAGTGGGTTAGTCTGCTACAAGAACATTTATCAACAACAGAAATCCTCTCTGAAATTCTTTCCAAGTTATAGCTTGTGTAGTCACTCCTTCTCTGCAGCAGCCGTCTGGTGCTGCCCAGGTTGTGGACATGCTTCGTGGTGCTCTCCTGCCCTGGTCCACCTCTCTGCCCCTCAGTTTGCTCATCACCACCCGAATGATGGGGACAGTGGTGACAAAGGGAGCATGTAAACTCCTACTTGGTAGTGTAATGAAATGATCTTATTTTCCCTGGATCTTACAGCCATTTAAACTCATTCGTTCTCTCATGGGCATTTTGATAGATTCTTCTGAGGTGAACTCACTGAAAATGTTTGCCACCCATTTCCGGCCTTTGCTGGTGTGTTTTCCTTCAACTGATCACTCTACTTTCATCCTTTAGTTTTTTGCTAGTCTTTTTGCTTAGTGCTTGCCTTCCTGGACATTCATCTGTGGCAGAACTCAAAGTGGCTCAGACTGGCTTTCTGGCTCCTATCTCACATCTTCTTGACAGATACTCAGAATTCTACCTTTGCTGTCAGTGAACAATATCTTGTTTCTAACATATTCTAGTGTTTCTGACTTATTGCCTTAGGTGAATAGTTATAGTCATTTGCTTTTGGAGTTCTTAAGTATTTTTATAAATCATATAGCAAGATTTCCCCTAGATTCCATAAATATATGTTAAGCCCTCTGATTGCTCTTAGGCATCCCTCTATCTCTGGGAGGGAAGTGCATACACATCTCTGGCTGACTCTTGGTACACTAGCAGGTCTTTAAAAAAATCTCTATTTCGAGAGACAACAAAAATTTAAAAACTCTTTTTTGAGGGTGGGGCAGGTATGGGGAATTGAACTCAAGGCCTCGTGCTTGTTAGGCAAGTGCTCTACACTGAGTGAAATCTCCAACCCCTAAAAATCCTCTTTTAAACTCAGTTGAAACTTCCAATTATACATGCTCTTGGAGTCGAGTACAAAGGTGCGTTATATCTTTAGTTGTAAAAACATGACTAGTAGACAGTATTGGTTAATACTGTAAGGGTTTAGGCCACCAAAGAATTGTAAAAAGTTTAGGGTGATTCCTAAGTGATTTTTTTGCAAATGTGACTTTATATTTAAAAAATTTAATAAGACATAATTTCAGTTTTCTGATGTGTGAATTAGTAATTGTAAGGAAAAAATGATCTCAAGCAGAGTCAACTCAAGAAATTTTACTTGGTTAGAACTGGAAAAACAAAACAAATCAAAACAAAACACAGAACAAAGCAAAGCAAAACCAAGCCCCTAAATATAATCAGATTTCCAGGATTGCTGAAATTTGTCTACATCTAAAATAAATCTTGCTTTTGGTGCACTGAAGATCAACAGGGTCATGGGATTTCTCCAGGGGAGCTTTCTGGGTAAGTTCAGATATGACAGTGACCACGGAGCAGAAATTTGAACAGTTAAAGAGAAATTGCTAGAAGACCAGAAAATACATGTGAAGAAAAACTTGAAAAAGAATTTGGGAAAAAGTTCTGAATTTTCAAATTAGACTTCTGTGAGGCGACAGAAGCAAGACTTGACAGTGTATACTTGGCAAAAGTTGAGGAGGAAACTAAGAATTAATTATTAATCAAGAATGATTCATATAGTTTGAAAGGAGCATGACTAGCTATTCTGCAATTTGTAGAAATATTCAGAAACCATGAAGCAACCAAATACTCAAAGGTAATTTAAACTTTTTTTGGGAGGGTACTGGGGATTGAACTCAGGGCCTTGTGCTTGCTAGGCCAGGACTCTACCACTGTGCTAAAACCCCAACCCCAATTTGAACATTCGAATAGTACTTGCAAGCTTACAATGAAAGCAGCATAGATCCCTAGTCCATTATTTTCTCATTACTTACTACTTTCAGGGCAGAGATATTTTTAATTTATTCCATTGCCTCTTCAAGAAATTACCTCCACAGTTCTACATAACAGGATATTCATAGAGCTTTTCACTAGTTCAGCACTTTTAGACATCATCTCTTGACTTCCTATTGTGGTATATAAAGATTTTAACTCTGTTGCATATTGCTTTCACCAGCATAATTTTATCACACGTTTTGATTAAGTATCTTCATTATAATGGAGATAGTACCTATTACTCATCCTTCAGTCAATTAATGGGCATATAATTTCGTTTTACTTAGTTTTCATTGAACCTAAAACTAAAGCTCCCCACATCATCCAAAATGGCTTTGTCAATGACCACTCTCTGTACTTTTCTCAGTGCTGTGCTCAAGTTCATCGGTCATGTGTAATTTCCGTTTCTTTTTTCCTTTCTGGAGACTCCCCTGCAGGTGCCTGTCTCCTGCCCGCCTGGATTTGCTGTGGAGCAACAACTGTCGTCTGGGACGCGCCTTTGTTGAAGCCCCATGAATTCCCTGTGCCTCCCATCTGCGTTAGTCTCATTTCCTTTTCCGTGTGTTTCTTATGTCCTCTCTGCCTCATCTTGGTGAAGCTCATTGTCCAATAGCTTCCTGACACTGAGTACGGGGGAAATAAATAATTAGAAGCCATGAATATCTGAGATCGTCTCCATCTGACCCTTACATTACTTTTTAAACTTCTAAAGAGAAAATATTTCTCCCAAGAATTTTCAGGGAATCACTCATATTTTCCGGCTTCCAGCATTGATATTGCAAAAATCACTGACACTCTTTCTCTCGATTCTTTGCTTGTGACCTATTTTATTTTTTCTGGAAGCTTTTAGAATTTTCTCTCTTTTCCTAAAAATTCATAGTGAGAATGAATTTTAAAATCTTCATTGTCCTGTGTTCAATTGGAAAATTCATGTTTCACAGTTTTGCAAAAATTTCTTATATTATTTTTTCCATCTATTCTAAAACTCAGCTAGATTTTGACATCTTTGATTCTTTAATGTTGTTATCCTCTTTCCTTTTGCCTGTCTTCTTTAGTTTTAGAAGTATTTATCTTATTTTCCAATTCGTGTTCATAGTTTTAACTTTTGCTATCACATTTTAAATTTCTAAAAGTTTATTTATCTTATCTTAATGTTCCTTAAAGTAATACCTTGTTCTTATTTTCTGAAGGTGGATGATACAGCCTTTTTTAATTAAAAATTTTTGTTTTGTTGACAATAATATTTCATCATGACATCTGTTAGACTTGAATATAATCTTTTCTGGCAGGATATGAGGTCTCTGCATGGAAAACACTCCAGTGCGCTTAACCTCCCAGGGAAACCATATACTTCTCAGTGGACACTCTATGTATATTTGTCAGCTCTGGTTGTAAAAAGTGGACTGGATAGCAAAATTAGTACTTGGAATAACAGAGGTCTTGGATGAACCTACAAATAATGCATGCACAGAATATTTTGTGTAAGGCAATGGTTTGGAGGGAATAAATGATGTTTCTGAGAAGCGAGAAGCAATTTACATTTAGAACTCTACTGGTGTATTTCCATCTAACTAACCTCTTCTCAGATAAACCATACTGATGTAAATGTAAATCACTACTAGATGAATGAAAGTGTTTCTGGAAGTTTCAACCAATTAATACTGCCTGTTCCCCAATCATCTCTTTATGACAATTTCTCTTAGGACCATTTCCATCGCCATCATGCAGCTCAAAGCCAGCATCCTCTCTTGCCTCCTCCACTTCTGCAGGACACATTCTCCTCTGTGGGTCTCACAGACAGTGCTTAGGTTCAACTTTTATTCCATTAATCAGGGATCATACAAAAGTGCATCACTTATTTAGGGGATCGCCTCCAATATAACCTGAAATACTCCTGCCAAATTTAGTCTCCAGTGTAAGTCTGACCATATAATCATTTGCAAAGAAACAAATCCCTTTATAGGTGATTCATTTTCTACAATAACTAAGTGTAAATTTCTGAACTTGATATTCAATATCCTCATATCTTTCCCTTTTGTCTTCTCTAGTTTTTCCTAATATATGCTCTTCTGTTGCAAACTCATATGATTACAGAACCCAGCAGGAGAAGCTTTTTAATGAAGTAAGTTTACAATTTTATTTAAATATCTTTATAGAAGTATGAACATAAAATAAACTGTGCATATTTAAATCGCACAATTCAAAGTTTGGGTATATGCACACATATTCATGAAATCTTTATGGCAATCAAGGTAATGATTTCCCCTGCCATCCTCAAAAGTACCCAGTATATGTGTTGCTTATTACTGCATCTATGTGATTGTTTATAATGCTTGTTGTTGTAAGCAAAGGCACAATGTATTATGCTCTAGAAGTTTGTGTAATGGTCTGTAGGCTTGTAATTTTGGATAAATTTTAATAAAAAAAAGTTTCCCTGTAGCACGGACGAGAGGGCCTGGAATTGGCCCCTCAGACCACAAACCCTCCCCGGGTGGCAGGTTCATCAGCCTCTGGTTCTGCTACACAGTTGAGGTCAGGAGATGAAGCTACAAACAGAAAATGTCAAAAGGAGGCAGCCAAGTGTTTGGTTCTCTTCTGACCCTGAAAAAAGGCAAGTTTTTTTTCTTTCACTTACTCCCCTGGAAGAGTGTGAACTTGTTTTCCGTAGCCAAAACAACCTAGCTTGAAGGAAATCTGTCTGTTATCCACCACAAAAGGAGAGGCTTATTTGAGCAGAGCAAATGGCTTCTGCATGCTCCCTGGTTTCTGCCTGTGTGACACGTCTGATGAGCTGCTAGGGTAGGCCTCTCTTTTCTCCACCAGCATGAATGTGGGCATGTGAAAAGTCACTGCAAAGGGAAGGCCCAAATGATACATCTGCATGCTGAGAGATGGTGGGGGCCTGTGCCTACCTGCAAAGCCCTGGGGTGTGAGGAGCCACCCTGTCTGTTGTAGACAGAACACAGATCCAAAGGAAGTGAGCAATAACTTATTTTGGCATGACTATTAGCCACATCCATGTGCAACCAGTGTTAGTGATCTTCACTGACAGCCTAGTTTTTCCTAAAGACAATATCTATAATCATATAGCCCTATTTCACAATTTTAATAAGAGATCATTTTTTTGTCCTCTGCAATGGAGTATAATCAAGCTTAAGAGGTTGTCACATTAAATATTTAAAATAAATCACACTTTAGATATTTTTGAAATGTGAATACTTTGAATCTTCCTGTTGGAGAATATGTTACCAGGCCCTTTCTTCTGAAAGAGGTGTTTGAAGTAGACATCAAGGCCTACTACTTTCTCCCAGCACCCTTGGCAAGATCCTGTCTCTTTAAAAAAAGAAAAAGTGTGTGTGTGTGTGTGTGTGTGTGTGTGTGTGTGTGTGTGTGTCTGGAGGGCTGCTGCTGTAGCTCAGTGCAAAGGCCCTGAGTTAAATCCTCAGTATGAGAAAATAAAAGATCTAATGCTTTCAGACTATTTAAACTCCACTTAGCAGCAAGATTTACCAAGGGGCTGATATAGAAACATCACATAGGGTTTGCAAGGACAATTAGGAAACTTCTATTTTATTTTTTCACTATTTGTCTGGTTTTAATAATAGTAATCTTTACATTTTTACATGTGATTTTTAGTGCATATAAACTTGCATTTCTTAAGGTTGTTACACTTAGAGTACAATGACTAGTTTAGAGGGTAGGTATGTGCTCCACTTTAGTAACTGTGGCCAAAGGGTAAGTAACTGTTTGCTTTTTTTTTTTTTTTGACACTAAGTCTCCCTATGTGGTGCAGGTTGGCCGTGAACTCAGATATCCTCCTGCCTCAGCCTCCTGAGTTCTGGGATTACAGGCATGAGGCACCATGTCTGGCTTGTACTTTCCATTGTTCTTCATCCCTTTTTGCATTTCTGTGTTTCATTTGGTTTTACCTGAAGAATTCTGTTTATAATTTTTTTCTTTAGACCTTCTGGCAAATACTTGCTTCAAGTTTGTGTTTGAAAATATTTTACCTTCATTTTAAAGGCTATGTTTGCTAGTTATAGAATTCAAAGTCATTTTTTTTCTTTTCTTTCAGCATTTTAGATCTATCGTTGCATTTTTTTATGGTTTCCATCCTTTCTGTGTAGAAGTGGGATGTCAGTAGGATCTTAATTTAGCTTCTTTAAATATATCTTTTATGTGTAGTTTATTATACATTTTTTCTTTGTCTATGGTTTTTGGCTGTTTTGTGCTGAAAAAATATGCTAGGCATAGTTTTATTTCTATCGTTCTTGGAGATTCAGGCACTTCCAAAATCTGTGGCTTGCAAATTTCATTAGTTTTAGAAAATTCTCTTTCATTATCTCTTAATAAATTATTTGGGACTTTCTTTGTATAGAATCCTCCTCTGTGAATAAAGATAGTATTATTTGTTCCATTCCAATTGGGAAATCTGGAAATCAAACTTACTTATTATTTATTTTTCTTGGTACATACTGGCTTATGCTGGTTATAAATTCTAACTCAATGCTGAATAGGAGTACAGAAAGTAAATGTCTTTGTTTTGTTTCTTATCTTGGAGGACAGTGTTCAATCTTTCATCAGCAAGTATGATATCAGCTGTAGCTTTTTATTTTTTTTTATTTTTTCTATTTTAAAACAAGAACATGTATTGGTACATTCTACATACAATGGTCACATTCATTACATTAATTCTGTACCTATACATGATGTATCTTGGTTCTCCCCCCTCTTCCCCCCTCCCCTCTGCACCCTCCCTCCCTATTTACAGCAGGTTCATTCATCATTTTCCATATTTTCCCATTCCCCTCTCTCCCCTGTTGCCTTTCTGCTTTTCC